>VWZI01021539.1:64128-90956 GCA_013396835.1 Psilopogon haemacephalus
TTTAGTAATACACAATTTTGCATTCCACTCCTGGTTGTAGGCGGGAGAGGGAAGGATTTCCCAGCAGAAGCAATAAAAAACATCTACTGTTTGTATTAAAAAAAAAAAAAAAAAAGAAAAAGGTACTGCTTGAAGATACCCTGACTCTTCAAATGGAGTGCTAGAAAAGCTAAAAGAAAATGGTATTTCTGCTAGTGGCAGTTTTTATTTCCAGAAATGTACAGTGAATTAATCATATCACCTATAAGCTCTTAACATAAGCAGTGGCAACAGTTATTGTAATCAGCTGTTTAGAGCCAGATACATACTCGAAAGAGAGGGGAAAGAAAAAATTCTGACTGGCTTACTAGATGACTTGAAAAGATTTGTGTCTTCCTGTATATATGTAACATCTAGGAATCCAGTCAGGTACCAGAGGATCAGTCTGTCAGTTGACCATTTTGTCAAGATAAGTGAAAGGAAGCATTAGGTGCCTACAAAGCTATGAATTTTTTTTTTTTTTTTTTTTTTTTTTTTTTTTTTTGGTGGATCATCATTTATGCCCTTTGCCAAACAGCTATTAAGTAGAAGGTGATTGTCATTGTCCCAGTGGAAGCAGAGATGTAATTTTACAGCTGATTTGTGGAATGGAGACAGTGAGTGGAACTTGGATCACTCTAGAATTTGAAAAGGAGTTACTATATTTCTAATTATCAACCTGATTGCCAGTTTGTGTTGTAGTGAATAACCATATAGTGACTGAAAATTCTGAACAAGAAGATTGTAAAGAAAGGAGCCAAAGATATATAATGTGAGTCAGTAAGATACAGGTATAGCTGCAACATTCAAAGGAAAGCAGGAATGGAAGACCTTTTACTGTGTTTGATCTAATACAATGCACCACATCTTAATGAGTTTGAAATATCTTCTCATTATGAGTTTCTCCAGTTTCAAATGCGTATCTGGTCTTTGACTGGTAATCACAAGTTTGATTGTGAGGAGTGAAGTCCTGCAAGGGGGACAGGGCATCAACATATTAGCCAGCTCTATCAGTATCACAGAATGTCAGGAGCTGGAAGTGACCTTGAAGGATCATCCAGTCCAGCCCCCCCAGCCAGAGCAGGATCACCTATACCAGATCACACAGGAATGCATCCAGGAGGGTTTTGAGTATCTCCAGAGAGAGAGACTCCACAACCCCCCTAGGCAGCCTGTTCCAGTGTTCTGTCAGCCTCACAGTAAAAAAAAATTCCTCCTTGTGTTTACATGAGAACTCCTATGCTTCAACTTCCACCCATTGCCCCTTGCATCTTGGTGATTTGGCATCACCAAGAAGAGCCTGGCTCCATCTTCCTGGCATTTACTCTTTACATACTTATAAACATGAATGAGGTCACTCCTCAGTCTCCTCCAAGCTAAAGAGTCTCATCTCCCTCAGTCTCTCCTTGTAAGAGAGATGTTCCATTCCCTTAATCATCTTTGTGGCTCTGCACTGGACTCTCTCAAGCAGTATGTGTTATTAACAATGAAAGAAGAACAATGAGAGAAATCTATCTAGACAATGCATGCAAGGTTTTAGTCAGTTCTTGTGCCTCATGTGTAGTATGGATTTAGAAAGAAGTGGTAGTATTGGAGTGTTATGAACTCTGATAAAGAAATTATGTCACTTAAAATATTTTTTATCCAGTATCACAAAGAAATTATATACACTGGATGCTCCAGCAAATTAGATTTGATTCTTTACCCTCTGATTCCTCAGCCTGAGGACTAGAGAAAAGTCTATGTCACTACAATTTTCAAGAAGTGGCAAGAAAAAGGACCCAGGAAACTACAGGCCGGTTGGCCTCACCTTCATCTCTGTAAAGCTGATGGAACAGCTCATCCAGAATGTCATCTCTAAACATGTGGAGGAAAAGAAAGTCATCAGGAGCATTCAGCATGAATTCACCAAGGGGAAATCACACTTGACCAATCAGGTAGCCTGGTATGATTCACTGAGTAGATGAAGCAAGAGCAGATGAGCATGGATGTTGTCTGCATTGACTTCAACAACACTTTTAAAACCTTTTTCCATAACAGCCTTATAGAGAAGTTCAGGAAATGTGGGTTAGATGAGTGGACATTGAGTTGGATTAAGAAGTGGCTGAATGACATTGCTCAGAGGGTTGTGATCAGCAGCATAGAATCTAGTTGGAAGCCTGTAGCTAGTGGTGTTCCCTAGGGTTCACTACCAGGTCCAGTTAATGTGATAATATCAATTAATTATGATTATTAATATTGCGCTGGTTTGAGGCTGATTGGAATATTTTAATGAGAAAAATTAGATCATAGGCTGTGAAAAGGAAACAATTGTGATGTCTACTTCACTCATAGGTTTGCAGAGATGTATAAAAACAAGGACACAAACATAGATAAGACACTGTCTGTCAGAGTCTGTTGGTGTCTGTCTCTCTCTCTCTGGCTTCTATCTTATCTGTGTAACCGAACTAATCATTCTGCTTCTAACCCCCATGGCCGATCCTTCCAATTCACCTTGCACATAAGGCAGATTCTGGGATGAGGCTGGGAGGTGGAAAGAAGGTGGAAGGGTGGTTGGGAAGGCCTCCTGGGGACTCTGATTTCTGGGAGGGGTATTGTGTTTCTGTGTTACTTTTAACTTGTATATTTCTGTATATAGCTGTAAATATTTGTAATATATTGTAAATATCTGGTTGTATATTGTGCTGAGCTGTGAATATAAAGCTTCATTCCTTACCTTCCAGCTGGCTGAGTCTAGTGTGGGTGAAGTCATTGCGGGGCGGGGGGAAGGAGGATAACTCCCAAACCATCACAAATATCCAGGCAAAAATATAAATAAACTATGAAAATTATTTATTAATATTAAATCTCACCAGAAAACTTATTTATAAGGTTCAAATGCATGGCTGTGGGTATTTACATAGGGAACAGGCAATTTAAACAGTTAAGCAGAACTAGCAAAATGCAAACATTAATTTGATCTTTCAGAGATTCTTGCAGTGCAATATGTCACTTGCCCTCTAGGGTGACTCGAGAGGCTCCTTTCTGCGGAAGCAGAAGGCACAATAGAGTTTACAGAACCAAAGCAAAAAAGCTTTAATTACAAAGAGGCTTTTTAGAATATTTACTCACAAACTAGTATCTCTGGATTTCCAGGACTGCATTATACTCCCTGGCAGTGCACAAAACACTTGGAAGGGTGTTGTTGGTGGTATGATACCCATTGGAAGCTTTTGGAGTTTTCCCAGGACTCTTGCAAACTGCTGGGACTGGCATGGTCTCTGACTTGATCTTGGTCCCTTTTTGGGTGGACAGTGTCCTTTCCAGGGCTCCAGACTTGGCACATACATTTGCAGGTGTGCAGGCAAAGACGATGTCTTGCTGGTGGCAGTAACCTGCTCTCTCTCACCATGCAAACTGTGGTGAGGTCTCTAAGGGGGCTGTGGCTCTCTTGGTCCTACCGCTTCTGCATGGGCCAGGCTGTTGTTACCTGCTAGCAGGGTTTTCGCAGTAAGGCTGGCTGATTCAGGGAGCTTTTGTCAATGATTCTTGCCTACTGTGTGAAGGCCCTTAATGCCTCTCCCTGGTCAACTGAGGCACAGCAAAGTTTTCAGGTAGACAAGCTTGAAGCATCAAATCTTGTTACTACATAGCAAAGCTGTTTTGACACCTGGTAGCATGGAAAGGCAACATAGCATGATGAAGTGAGTTGAGGGAGAGCATGTTGTTCACAACTTTGCTCCTATTTATCAATGGCCTGAGTCTAATGGCTCCATTTGACCACAGAGATTCACCAACTGGAATGGCACTTTACCAAAACTAACCATAATAGGCGAAGACAGGGCTTGCTTTACCCATATTTGGGAAAACACAGGCAATGCATAAACAAGTGCATGCACTTTGTTTACCATAAGAGCAGACTTGGTGGCTCCAAGCTTTTTTTTCTTTTCTGGCACTGCTCCCCATTCCAACAGAGGGGGAAGTGGGAGTGAGGGATCATGTCTGGACAAGTCAGGACACATATCAGGCCTTTTTTGGCCTTCCATATGTGGCCATTTGAGCTAGATTTCTAGCTGAGACATAGGGGGAAAAAAACAACACCAAAAACTTAGAAGTGGAAGCTCTGAGTGAAGAGGTGAACATTCTAGGCATAGGCTATATAATAGCAACAATGGATAAGCTAATATAATTTCATTGAAGCATCAAGAGCCTTAAGTCTGGAAGCACAGCTTATTCTCCCTCTTGTTGCTTCTGCTGAGCCTGCTGCTATCTTCCCCGATGCAGTTTTGGCTGCTGCTGCTGTTTTGCCACTGCTTGACCCTTTCCCCATCCTCCTTAAGGTTATTTTTTCCCCTGTAGTAGTTTATTCTCTTTATACTGTTATATTTAGTTTAAACTGTAAGAAAATACAATTTCATTTTCCCTGACTTTCCAAAAGAATCTGTGTTGTAGTGAGTTTACTCTACCAGGGGAGGGATCTGCTCTAACCCAGTACACCATGACACCAGTCATTTTCAACATCATCATCAGTGACCTGAATGAGGAAAGAGAGTGTACTCTCAGCAAGTTTGCTGATGATACAAAAATAGAAGGAGAGGCTGACACAATGGAAGGCTGTGCTTCTATTCAGAGAGACCTGAACAGGCTGGAGATCTGGGCAGGGAGGAACCCAATGAAGTTCATCAAAGGCAAATGTAGAATCCTGTACCTGGGGAGGGATAACCCCATGCACCAGTAAAGGTTAGAGATTGAGCTGCTTGAAAGCAGCCCTGTGGCGAAGGACTTGGGAATCCTGGTGCACAGTAAGTTAACCATGAACCAGGAATTGTGCCCTTGTGGACAAGAAGGCCAGTGGTATCTTGGGGTGCATGAAGAAAAGTGTAGCCAGTAGGTTGAAGGGGGTACTCCTCCCCCTCCAGTTCTGGGGTCCCCACTCCAAGAGAGACAAGGAGCTACTTGAGAGAATAGAGGAAGAGGCCATGAAGATTATGAGAGGGGGACTGGAGCATTTTATAAGAAAAGGCTGACAGACTTGGGGCTGTTTGGCCTGGAGAAGAGAAGACAGAGAGGGAATTCTATCAATGCGTATAAATGGACTTAATGATCTTAGAGGTCTTTTCCAACTGAAACAATTCTATGGTTCTATGATAAATTAGAAAGGGTGAGTGTCAAGGTGATGGGCCCAGACTCATTTCCATAGTGCCCAGTGTCAGGAGAATAGGCACAAACTGCAACAGAGGAAGCTCCATCTGAACACGAGTTAAAACTTATTTGCTGTCAGGGTGCCGGAGCCCTGGACCAGGCTGCCCAGAGGTGCTGTAGAGTCTCCTTCTCTGAAGATATTCAAAACTTGCTCGGACATGATCTGGTGCAACCTGCTCTGCTCTTGCTGAAACCGCTTTAGCAGAAGTGTTGAACTATATGATTCCCAGAGGTCCTTTCCAATCCCTACAATTCTGTGATGCTGTAATTTGAAAGTGCAGTATTAGGAAGTGGTTTACAAAAACACTAAAAATACTGCTTTCCTTCAGGACAAAGTCAGCAGCAAGTTAAAGTAGCAGTTGTGGTGTGCAAGCTGCTAGCTTTGTTTGAAAGCTATTTGATCATGTTTCTCCTTCAGCTAGGCAAAATATTCTGGTATATGATGCAAATGGTGTAAAGTTTAAAACTACTAATCAGAATAAACTCAAAGAGGTAAGACTTATTTCTAAAGGACCCTACTTATTCCTGCAGGTGAGATAAGGGGAGAGATTTGGGGCAGAATATTTCATTTGATAAAAAGAAAATAATCTGCAAAATCAGTTCTCCTCTAGAGGCTGGTACATATGCAGTTTCTGCAGAGCTCTTATCTTCTGGAAGTGGGTTTGTTGATATTGCAAAAATATTTCCTAAGCTGGGGAAGAAAAAGAAATGTCTCAGTGGTTGAGAAATAGTGTTTGAGGACTTTCAGTTCAAAAAGAAATTGTAACTGCCACTGTATCAGTAAAATTTCTTTCATATCAGATATGAGAGCTAGTGCTTACATTAGAACTCAAACATTGTGGAGGTGACTGTGCAGCAGAAGTTTCAGCCCTCTTTCACCACTAGACAACAATTAGCAATGGCCACATAACTTGAAAATAACATTCATGTGTATGAAAGTTTCTCATCATGATAGGCCTTCTGTTCTTTGAACATGGCTGACAGTCATTGTGTGTTAAGAAAACAAAGCTTAGGTAATGATTGTGGAGTTGATTTTCGTTTGGGTTTTTCTTTTTTTTCTCACTTGCACCCTCTCTGGTACTTTTGAAGCCATTGTCTAATTTAGATCTACTTTTACATGAGAGTACAAGTATTAAAGATACTAAGTTTCTATGTGTTTTGTGAAATGGCATATAGAGCAAAGAACCCCTATTAATGCCCCACAGAGGGAATCTTGGAACAACCTTTACCCTTCCAAGGGACAGCAGTCAGCTCGCTGAGTTGTTTAAAATGCGTTGTTAGCTTCTTAGCTGTAATTAGGCCTCTTTCTCATCTCAAAGAGGTAGAGGAGGAGTAACCAAGGAAAGATTGTGGTTATAGAAGGAGGTGAGTCATGGTGTTCAGTGTCTAGAGTACAAATTTAGAGGAAATCTAGCTTTATTCTTTCTATAGCTCATGGAATGGATTTCAAGCTTGAAATCTTTGGCGGTTGGAAAGACTGCAGTGTTCTGAGTTTGTACCAGTTGCTCATGAAAAGGTATTAATGCTGATACACTGCTTAAAAGAGAAAGCAATAAGGCAAGCATTGGTTGTTCAGGAGAGAAAAAAGCTTATGAAGAGCTCTTTCCTTTAATTACAGAAGTGTAGAGATAACAGATTTCACCTATGAGATATGGAATTCTGCAGATGAAGTGGGAATTTGTACATTTTTGCACAGAGACAGGATTTTGCCAAAGGAACGGCTAGCTGTTCCATTATTCCCACATTAGATATATCTTACAGTATTCTGATACTTGACTGCTTAGGTCAAAGTGGCCAACATCTCTAGTATCAGTAAGTTACACTCGAGTACAAAATCCTGGGTTTAACTATTCAAACCTTAGCTATCTAAGTTTGGGGATCTTTCCTTCCAAATTAAATAGATATCAATTAAGTTAACTAAAAATTTCTAACTCAGGATGGTTCCCAAACAGGAATACTGTAGCACAAGCAAAGCCATATACCCAGAGAATTACAACATGCCATCCTAATGCTCAGGTTGCAATTTAAAGAGGCTTCTTTCTCAAAAGCAAGACAACGCCCTCACCTAGAAACTGTGGAAGGTAGTACAGCAAAGTAGAATTAGGAGTAGTTAGTGAAAAGCCTGAAAGTAAACCAGCTGTTGAGCTAAATGTGAAGAGAGAAGCAGCAGTGGAACACTTTAAAAAAAATAACCTTTTAAATGGATTGTTTTCTCATGAAGGATGATGTGAGCAAATAGCTCTTCAGTAGAATATAAGCATGCACCTCTGAGGGATCAGGTTTAAGACTCATGCTAGCTATCTGATACTTGGTGAAATCCTGAGTAATTTTCACTCACTTTTAAGCATGTACCTTAATGATGTACCTTAATGTGGTGTAAATATTTGTAAAGCAGGAGTTCTCGAAACTTCAATTTCTGGAAGTGAATGCAAGAATCTAAAACACAGTGTATCCATTAGTGTGTATGTGTGTATATATATTAAAAAAAAAAAATTCTAAGTTGAATTTTGAGATGTTAATTGATGGTATGAATGTGACCCAGTTGCCTTCACTACTTTTGAGTGTCCTATGGATCCCCATAAAAAGAGTTTAAGGAAACAGGGAAGCAGGGCAGGGGGGGGAGAAAGGGGAGAAGTTCTGCAGCACTTGTCTACATGACTCCTTAGAAAATTTAGTTCAGCCTGCTTATGGGAGTCCCCTCATGGCTGAACAAGAATACTTGAACAGGTCTTTATTTAAAGTGGAAATGCAAAGAACTGGGTACAGTAATAGCTGCCTGGAATGCAGCAGAACCTAACCCCTCCCTCACTAATCCTGCTACTTTTTAACCTTGTCCTCCATGCACAAAGGCATGGAAGTCACATGCTTCAAAGTCGAGCCTTTGCAAGATAAGGGCTTTCCCTCTGCATAGAACCTGTCCCTCCGGACTGGTGTGCTCTACACAAGGAGATTCACCATAGAAGCCATTATTATCTCAGTCAACAATACTCCCTCCTGCCATTTAATATTTTGGTGATATCTTAACTCTGTTTGTTATTTCTAAACTGTCTTGAGTTAAAGACCTAAAATTTATCAGAAAAGCAAGCAAATTCTTCAAAAGAAATTTTAAAAAGATTGACAACATACAAAAACATGCTTGGAATTAATAAAATTTGGAAAACAAAGTGAATCAATGTATCATTGTCAGATTTTAGAGAGTTAAAATATACTGCATTATGGTAAAGTAAATTATTGTAATACTACCTATTTTCTAACATTGCTAATCTTCCTCCTTCACTGATGCCATGCTGACTGAATCCCACTGGCCTTATGATGATAGCATTAACTGTTATTGGTCATGTATCTGAATTTTTAGGTTATGTTATAGGCATGAAAAAACTGACAACCCTTAAAATTTTGTAACGAGTCTCAAATAGTTAAATATTGCCAATATTACAAACTCCGGCTATTGTAATCATACTCTTAGCTCAGGGAAAGGGACTTTCTCAATGCAAAACTGAGCACCAGGGACTATTTAAAACCATCCAAGCAAACAGACACTGGAAATAATGATATTTAAATGATACAACAGCAGATGTCTAACAAAAAGTCCCAAGAATTCTCTATGTCATAACTGTAATGTAATGTCAGATTTTAGGGGAAACTTTGAGCTTTTTCAGTATTCCTAACTTATCCCTCAGCAGCAGAGTTTATATGGCATCTTGTGCATTTCTGTAGTTCTTTTGCAGACCTAACTTGGTGAGGTGCATGCAAATGGGCCAGATGCAGTCTCGAGCCTGTTTCTGGCTTTGTTGTAGGAGCAGCGTGGTCGTGACCACTCTACCGAACAGAGGTAACAAGGCAGCCTCAGATCGTCACACTTGGACCCAGCCACTCCTGATGGTCCAGTCTCAATGGCAACACTGCTGCCAAAAGCGTGGGCAGTGAAACTGGCAAGAAGTAACTCCAGGCAGCAGCTTGCGGCAAAGAGTTGCAGCAGCGGTGTGGAAAGAGGAACTACCAGATGAGACACATCGTTGCCAGTTGCACAACTGAGGGTTGAGTAAAGGCTTGGAGTCACTGCCGTGGTGAATACAGTCCCTGCCTGGATTTTATTTCCTTGTTACACATGGGATTCCCCCCTTACCTCAGTGTTGTTGTATAGTCATAAGTGGAAGTATAATAGGATAACTTTATATTGTACTTATAAACACCTGGAAAAAAGTTTCTTATACCAGTTGCTGTGGCCCGGTTGCACAGAGGGTCCTGCAGACAGCTCCTGAATTGCCCTGATCCGATGCTCGCTCTCTATCGTCAGGCAAGGAGGCCGGGACAGACGGGCATCCTTGCCGCCGCGCTGCCACTCCCAGGCTTGAGGGAGGAGCCGCGGCCCGTCCGCACGCCGCGCCTCGGAGGTGCGCTGGGGAGGGCCGTCCGTGACGTCACGGAACGGTTGCCATAGTGACGTCTGGGGTCGCACCTGACGGCTGTCGTGAAGCAGCGGGAGGAGAACGAGGGAAGGAGGAAGGGGGAGTCTAGGCCCGGCCCGGCCAGGCCCCCCGCCTCCCGGGCCCGTGGGGAGTTAGCTGCGCGCCGCGCCCCTCCGCCCGCGCCGAGTCGGAGTCTGGAGGCGGCGGCGGCAGCGCTGCCGCCCCTGGCTATGTAGGGGCCCCGGAGCGGGCGGAGCCGGAGGCCGCTGTCCGCCTCTGGAACACGGCGGCAGGGCCAGGCCCGTCGGGATGTTCTCCAAGAAGCCGCACGGAGACGTGCGGAAGTCCACGCAGAAGGTGCTGGACACCCGCAAGGACCCGCTCACCCGTCTCAAGCACCTGCGCGTCCTCATCGGTGAGGCAGCTGGAAGGGAGGGAGGGAGTGGATCAGCGGGGGTCCACGGCCCAGGGGCCACAGGGGCACCGGCCCTGTGTTCCGGCGTAGGAAGGACCAGGAACTTAGAGGAACAGGGTGGACGCCTGGGCAGGAGGTGACTCGGGGCAGTGCTCCGGCAAGAGATTTCACTCGGCCCAACCTCACCTCAGCACGGCTGCCGGAAGGTGGGCCCCATGCCCAGCATCACTGGGCCGGCGGTGGCGAGGCTTCAGCTGCGTACGGGGCCGCAGGACCTGGCGGACGCAGCGGTAGATGCTTTGCTCACCGCGTTAACGCTGAGACATGTATACTACCCTCGCGTTTGGAGGCGGAATTCATTTGGCAACTGTGAATGGAGGCAAAAAGGTGGTGTGCTCCCCTGTGAATTATTCTCTAGAGCTATATAAATGCTGCTAAATCGGTAGGCTTGTTTAGAAGTGGTTGGTGAACGCTAATCATGTCTGACTCCCGAGTCAATCTCCCCTTTTGAAGATAAAAGCTACAGGTGCTCACTGGAGTAGGCGTAGATGAGCATTCATACAGCTAGCCTGAAAACATTTTTGGTTTGCCATTTGGTCGAGGAAGGAACATAAACACTAAAGTACTGGTGTAGTTCCATGTGACCAGCTGTTTAACCTAAACAGTAAATAAATTAAAAAAAAAAAGATTACATGGAATAATTGCCTAATGAAAAAAAAAAAAAAGGAAAAATCCCCAGAGTTAGCCATTCATAAATACCTATATAGTTGTGTGGTTTTGTAAAAATCTAAGTCACTATCATCAAGCTGTCCTTGAAAGAAGGAGTTTGCTCTGGAGCATCTTTTGGGGCCTTTAGTTTTGTAAATGCATGAGTTGCTTCTAACAGTTTATCGGCACGTGAGCAGAGCTCACATTGCTCAAGGGCAACTGGATTCCGTATTTAGCACAGAGTACCGAATGGATTATTTTGGGTTGTGCTCACAGTCTGTGGATATTTAAGTGCCTTGTCTTCCAAAGCTGGATTTTTTTCTTTTGAAAGGAAAATGATTATTGCCCTCTTTTTTCTTTCATATTGGTGTTTAAAGGAACAAGTTTTCAGATATGGTAACATCTGCTGCTGCATGACTTATTTTCTGTAGTGTAAATTATTTGGGGTTTTGAAATGGTGAATAGTTAAGTGGCTAGTTAGTAAAGACACTTCAGTAGTCCAGTATATGGTCTTGACTCATTCAGAATGTTACCATTCTTCTTAATTAGTTGTTATGTTTATTTTTAGCTACTTTATCAACTGAAACTTAAGAGGAAGGAATGTTTTGAAAAAACTGAGTACCTATCTGAATTTAGGCTTCATGGCTAAAATATGCTGAACATTTCTAGTCTTGATTTAGTCTTCAAAACAGTCTGATTTTGATCTGCTCTGCTCCAGGTTTCACATTTATGTTGCTTGTCTTTTATTTACAAGATTTTACTTCAGCTTTGGTAATATTTGGATGAATCCTGTGAGATGCAAGCCATGAGCTCTGTGTCAAGGAGACATTATCTGAGTTTTTTTGCTTACTGGCTGCAGGATAGATGAAATCTGCTGGGGCATGCTTTCCTGTAGTGGCTATTCTCCTTTTTCCCCTGCACATGCATGTATCTCAGCTGTTGAAGCAGTTCTCGCATATCCTTTCTCCAAATTTGGGAGAATACAGCATGTGACTTTGTAAGTAGGTAAAGATGTAATAGTACTTCAGCTTGTCTGATTTGGGTGCATCTACTAGATTTTTGTCATTATGTTGAGATACACGAGGTACAGAAGATATACTTTTTGTACTTTATCCTACTGCCCCACACAAGAAATTCTTTAGATATTTCTCTACATATTCTTGGTGTAGTGCAAGAGACATATATGGCAGATTATCTGAAGTCTGTCTTCTGCTCTGATTCCCTCCTTGCCTTATTACTTACACTTACCTGCACTCTGAACTGGCTTTTCAAGCATAAGCTCTGTGCTCTTCTCCAGTTGTTTCTTTATTATAAATGCAGATTTATAAAATAATGTACTCACATAAGATAGACTGCTGCCTGAGATGGCTTCACATACAGGCTCCATCCTGCAATTCAAGCAGTGTAGTGCTGTGTTTTCTTGTGTACCTATTTTCTTCAGTGACAACTCCCCAGCATAATAGTAGCATATTTCCTTGCAGTCGGGGGTCAGGCCAGCTATAGCCAACAGACCTGAGAGTACTAGGGAGGAAGTCTCAGTTAAGCTCTATTCAGCATCTTTAGGAATGAAAGATTGTCTTCTTTGTTACTCTTGCTCTCTACATACTGAAGACTGAAAGACTACCCAGAAGGGAGTTGTCTGACATGTCACAGCCAGGGGAAGAAGTGAATTTTCTCTTATTCTTATGGTCCTTTCAGTAGGCCTGCAAAATATATTGATCTGGAGTTGTTTTGGGGTTTTTTGGTGTACATCAGTTCAGAAGTTGTAAACTGAAGTGTGGCCTTGGATTCACGGTTAAGAGTTGAGGGGAGGAAGGGGAATACTAGTTCATTTTCTCTCTATCAAGGCATTCAAAGCAGCAGTTCTCCAGGAAGCTAAAATAGTAGAATAGTCATGAAAAGAAGTCAGTCCTTATGAATTGTAGGCTGCTGATCATCTATTAGCCGAAGAAGATAAATCTAAAGATGATTGGCACTTGGATCCTGCAAGGCAGTGGTGCAAGTCAGGCACCCTCAAAAAATATTTTGGATACTATAATGTGGTTATTAATAAAGACTAGAAGAAACTCAATAATTTCAGGGAACCTGATGTAAAGCTAAATGAAGGGATAGCACAAAGACAAGTGGTATTTATTTTTAACAAAAAGTAGGCTTCATTAGATTGAATTATTTAAGTGCCTTTTGTAAGATATCTTAGAATGAAGTGAGTTGTATCATTTCACAAAAAAGTATCTTGTCATGGGTGGCATAATGGTTTAATTTAGTAAAAATGCATATTAGTCTGCGTAAGGAATGTAGGAAATTTTGTGTCTTCATTAAAACAGTGATATACCATCACACTAAGTATCATTGCAGCTTTAGTAGTTCTATTGCTCTAGTCAGTGTATAGAGGATTTAGAGATGGAAATGACTCAGATGAGAGTAGAACTTTAATGTGAAAAAATGTGGAAAGCTTCAGAATACCTTTCTGTAGAGGTGCATAATGAAAAATGTGTAAACATATATGAAAAAGACTAGGAAATAAAGTCTGTTAAGGCCTACCAACTCTGAAAAGTTATAGTAAATGATTTTTGGCTTGGAAAGTTCCTGAGTTCTAGGCTATCAGTTAGGGGCATATTGGAGGAATGTTGCTTTGTGCTGCTTTTTGTTATTGTTGTGGGTTTTTTTGGTTGGTGGGTTGGTTTTTGGGGGAGGTTTGTTTTTTTTCTTCTGAAAATGTTTTGTAGATAACTGCTCTTTGCCACTTCATTAATCCTGTCTCTGCCCGGTTCTCTGCAATTCTTCAGTATGCCTTTGTTCAACCTTTTTTTGTAATTCAGGAACCAAGGAACATTCAGTGAAATTCAGCTGACTAACTCAGAATTTATTAAATTGTGAAAGCAAATATAATATATGTTCAAATTATGCATGTACCAGGCATAAGGGATTTTTAATAAAGGTTAAAGCCTTTAGGAGACCTCCAAGTAGTAGTAAATATTAATGCTAAAAAAAACCCCAACCAAACCAAAACCCAAAACATAGAGACTGAAGTCTCATATGCTGTAACATAGCAGTCTGTGAGTGAAGGTGACCTGCTTTTTATTGTTTTCCTGCTGCACATTTTGTCTTGAAACCACTGGAACTATCTGATTGTTTGAGGTACAGTGGTTTCTTCCCCTAGGGAAGTGTGCATCCTCCCTGATTGTTTTTTGTTTTGGGCTTTTGTTTGTTGAGTTTTGGTGTTTGTTTTGAAGGGGGGTTTTGTTTGTTTCGGTTTTTTGACTGGTATTATTTTGGTCACTTGTGGTTTTGTTGTTGCTTGGGTTGTTGGTTAGTTTTGGGGGATAGGTTGTTTTTGCTTGCTTGCTTGGGTCTCTTCTTAGTTCTGGGAAGTAACTTTTAAGTCTCACACAGTTCCCTCATGCTGTCTTGGTCAGTATGTGACCTTTTATCAAACTGTTCTGTTGCATTTCTGTACGCTAGAAAGGCTGTAACAGTTTTGTTTTCTGCGAGTTCTGCATGTATGCAGTGGTTGTAGCGTATCAGCCTTGAGTGGGGTCTGTGGAATGGGAGTCCTTTAGGGGCCTCTATGGCTGTGGCTCAGCGTTGGCTCCGAAGGAAGGCCCTGCTCTAAGGACAGCTGCAATCAGTGCAGATGTGATCATTGAGACTTTCGTAGCAGGTGCAAGTGGAGGCACATAGTACACCTTATGAAATTAGGTATTCCCTGAAGCCTGTGACTTTGCAGAAAATGGATATTTTAAATAGTTCCAGTGAATTAGCAGCTAGCTACAGTTTTTAGGATTATTATGGAGAAATAACATGGAAATAGTATTGTATCATTCCTATAATCTAATCAGTGTTGCACTGTTTAATCAGATTTCATCAGCAAAATGAAATTCCATGTTTTTAAAATGATAATTCTTTTTTTAAAAAAAATCTAATCTTTCAAGTATCAAATCATGCTTTATTTGTCTTTTTGTTAGAACGGTGTTTTTGGAACTCTCTAAATAATTTCGGTGGCTAAATATATGACCTTTTCATAATGTCATAGCTTATAAACACTGACTTTCTGCATTGTTCTGATAGCAAATGTTGCCACATGTTGAATTTGTAGTTTTGGTTAGAATTTATAAACATATGTGTATTATACTACACCCCATAAATAATTATTTCTGCATAATCTTATGTGTGCAAGCATAGTAAGAGCATATACTTGGTTTAAGATTTACTTTCGGGTCTGAATTTCACAGAGAATTTTTTCCTTTCTCCCCTTTATTTTTCTATAGCATAGGTGTTATAATCCAGAGAAAGGGAAAAGGAGTATTTTTCATAAATTACTTGATTTGCTTCACATATCTTAAAAATAAACTGCATGCATCCAGAGAGAATGCTTGTAAAATGTTATGTGAAGAGAGCAGAGTATTTGCAATGTCAGGTTTTTTTATTATCACTATTTTTGGTGGCTTTTGGCTCAAAAAATCTCATGGAGGTGATATTTGAAAGGGGAAAGTCAAGCTATACTGGAGAGATTGAAACAGGCTTCATTGGACATCCATTCTGCTATTTAATGTTAAACAGTATCTACTTAGACAGAGATTGCATTTGTTTAAAGGGATTTTAATTAAAGAAATGTATTTGACTGGCAACAGGCCCTAATGCTTCAGCTGGATAGCATTCACTGGTGTTGCACATCGTCAACATCACTCATTATGATATCAGTACATACCATACTATAATAAATTAAAAATGTTTTATGATCATTAAAGTGAGAGGCAAGTGAGAAGCTGCAGCATAACTAACTGTCAGGAATTTTCTTTGGAGACGATTGTTCCAGAATTTTCTGTGGATGTGCAAAGCTGTATTATTTTTGGCAAGAATTTTAGATTTTTTTTTTTCTTTATTTCTTGGTAGTTCTAACTGCAAAGGACATGTCACTGCTGCAATTCATGGATGTTGCTGTGGGTTGTATGCAGTTTAAGCAAGTAAACTTGACTCAACCCTGAAGCTATTCTGTTCTATTTTGGTCAGGAGAAAAGGGGGGGAAATTGCTTTGCTTTAGGATTTTGGTTAATATTACACTCGAATTGCAGAGAGCAGCAGCGGCCAGTGCTCCTGGCTTGCAATGATAAGGGCTGGAGCCGGATTAGAGCCCCAGGCTAGACAAAGGGACGACTTTGACTTCTTGCATGTGAAGGAAAGGTCTGTGTAAGTTTAGCTTGTGGCAGTTTCGGCCTGAAAAGAAGTACTAGGGAAGTGTTTCAAGTTGCTTAAATAAAAACATTACGTTCTGGAACATGACGGAGTAATGGATGCAATTTTTGAATGTACCTGAGTTGTGGAAGCATTTCTTTAGGTTTTTTTTTAAACTCTTCTGAAGTCTGCAAGTAACCTGAAATGACTAGCTTGGAGAGCTGTCAGCTGCTTTTACTCATTCCTGTGGAGCACTGGTGGTGAAATTTGTAGCAGTTTGTGTAGGTGACATTCACTGGTGCTGTTAACCTGCTTATTAATTTGCAATTTAAAAAAAATAATAGATTTTTCTTCTATATTTGTATCTAAACATGGTATTTGTCTGATACAAAGTAGATGTAATTAAGAGATTTATTGAAGTGTGTTCCTTTTTCAGTACCAAAAGCATAAAAAATACTTTGATAAAATTACCTTTTTAAAAAGATTGACTTTTTATTCATAGCTGTTAGTGTTCTGAAAACAGTAAGGGCTAATATAAAGGACATATCGAGTAGATTTACATTTGTAGCTGACTGCTTGAAACGTTGTGGCTTGTGATCAAGTCTCTTTCATTTTGACAGTCTGTTAACTACGCCAGAGCCAGCACTTAGTTCCGGAGGTTTTCCACTTAACCTTTCTAAACTACATGCTTTTCTATTCGACTGTCCATATGTAATGGAACCTCTGTAGTGCTTTGCTCTAAAGCAGCCGTTAATTTTGTCAGCTTGAACGGTTAAGAATGGCTAAGTTCTACTGGACAATTTGATTGTATATTAACTTAAATTGAGAGCACTCAGAAACTTCATGCTTTTGAGCAGCAGTAGTTTGTTAGGAGAATTGATACTGAACACATCATTCTATAGCAGGCCCCCGCTTTACAGAAATAGAATGGAAGTCTGGCTGAATTCCAGGTCATTGTTTGCTGCAGTTGTCATCGTTATATTATTTTGGGGTAAGGATGAGAGAAAGCGACTTAAAAGCCAGTAAATCATGGAATCCAATAGGATAATGTTCTCATTATACTGTGTGCTGTTTAGATAGATAATACTATCCAGTTCTGAAAGGCTTGACATCAAATGTAGAATTAACAACTCAGTCTGCAATTGTGTAGACTATTCTGTCGAATGCTGATGCTAAATTTCTGCAACAGTTTATATGGACCAGTGAATGTTAATATTCACTACAGAAAAGTTAATGCATGTCTAAGATCTGTATGGAGCTTTGTTCAGAAGTTTTTTTATTGTTTACCTTTAAAGTTCTGTCCTGCACTGAAAGTACAAGTGTACTTAACTTAATATTTTAATCATCTGAATAGTTTAGGGCCATTTCCTTTTCTAACTCAACTAATTTATAAATACATAATAGTCGCTGTGGATTAGTTGATAATAATTTGTAAAAAATAAAACAAATTTGTGTATAAGTTAAAGTCCACAGACATCTTCTTCCTATAGAGGATTGGGGTGTTGTATGTGTAAACTTGGTAGCTTTATAGAATCTGGCTGACATGATCCCTTGTAAGTAGAAATACACAGTAAAAATTTGTGTTGCTTTTTCTGATTTATGTTTTTTTTAGAGCTCTCCAAGATGGTACTCTTGTAGTTTTAAGTATGATGAAATAGTATCCTTCTCAAAGCATGTGATATTAAAAACTTTTATTTTTATTTAGACACTTTTGTGGATGCAAATTATTCCTGGTTAAATAGGAATGTTTTGATAATTGAACCACAATAAAGCACTGGGGTGAATGAGTTTACTCTTAGGCAGAGAAATGTGGTGGAACATTTTTTTTTTTTTCAAGAAAAGGATAATCCTCTTCCTAAAATGATCTCTGTAGACACTTAACATTTTTAAATATCATACTGAAATGAGTGTTATCTTTTAGAAAAATTTCAGTGATAACCTTCAAAAGAGTTGACCATTTAAAATTACACAAAAGTAAGTTCCTAAGAAGTTGGCCACTTGAAAGTATAGTAAAGTATGTTCCTAAAAATACAGTTGCATGCAAGTTGCATGGAATTTGGTAGCTGGAGTGGTATTTTGCTTAATTGTTGATTGGTAGGCTTGTTTGTGGGTTTTCTTGTGTTTTTTTTGGTTTGGTGGTGGTGGTTTTTCCTTTTGGTGGATTTATTTTTTTGGGGGGTGGGCTTTGTTATGGGTTTTCATTTGTTTGGTGTGCTTATTTTTGGTGTTGTTTGTGTGTTTTGTTGTAATTTCTTGTTTAGACCTTCTTTGCTACAGCTCAAATCTATAAAGTGTGGAATTGAAGAAATTCCAAATTTCAGTGTATTTAACAGAAACACAAACTCCAGTTGATCTGGTACTTGGAATGCTTTTCTAATGCAGGTTATGGAAATAGATTAGGTAACTAGTCTTCCCTAGCCTTACACTTTTAGTTCTGTTCTCTATTTCATGCATCAAAATAGAGCAGAAATACGTAAGCCTGAATATGTTTTTTAAAACTTGAACCAAAGAAAGGTAACTTACCTGCTTAATGCTGAACCAAGACAGAGCTGAAGCTGCCTTCAGAAAAGTTTTGTGTGAGGGGAAAAAAAGGACAGAACAGCTGTGTGGTGTCACTTTGTACCTAAACATGGCCTTTTTCCTTAAAAAAAAACAAACCAGAAAGCACTACTGAACACTCATTTAATGCAGAGATCACATTTATACCAATTTTTCAGTTACAGAAAGAAAAGTAAAAACTGACAATTGAAGGTTGGTGTTTCTTGCTTTTGTGAATCATGAAGAGAACTGCATTTTCTTGACAGCTTCCACAAATGATGCTGGAAATTTTTATTTTACTACAGTGGAACTATGCTTTGTATAGTAGAAGCTGTAGTGTTTACATTGTTGGACTACAGTAATGTCCCATTTCCTCCCCTCTATTCTGAGAAACTTTCTAACTGTTTTATATGGTGCCAAATCTATTTCGGAGTCCTTGTGTCCTCTCAGTCTGGGCATAAGTACCAGGAACACAAGGAACACATTAATTTGCGTTACATGAGTCTGTGGTAAGAGAATACAAAGTTCTTTTGTTTAAAAATAAATGTACTGTAAGTTAGACAGGAAAGTCTGTATCTGTCATCCCACTTCATGTGAAAAGAAGGCTATGTCCCTTTTCTTAAAAAGACAGAAAAGTTTAAGTAGTCAAAGCAAATTCCTTCAAATTCTCAATTCAAGGCTATGTGAAAAGGACATACATATGCTCCTTATAAAGGAAATTATGTTGACCCTTGTATGCAGCATTCATGATACTTTGGGAGAACACAAAGAAGAGACGGTGTTCAAGAAAATGGCTTAAGATGAGAGAATTGAATAGCTTTATCTTTAGTTGAGCACAAGGATAAAAGTGAACTGAATGTTACAGAGACATGGTCATCATGAAAAAAAAAATCAAAACCAAACCAAATCCTTAATTAAGAAAGCTGTAACAGCAGCCCACAGCTGGAATTTTTGATAGTAATTAAGGAGGGCAGTAGTATCTCTGTGCATGTATTAGTTGTATGGATTGTGCTCATTACAGATGTAGTTGTGAAGAGGGATGATGTATGCATGTGGTCAAACTAGATGATTTCCAGATCAGACTGTTATAGGGTCTACATTAGTATGCTCCAGGGTAGGGAGGCACTGCAGAGAGATCTGGGCAGGTTAAATTGATGGTTTGATGTCAACATAATGAGGCTTAACAAGACCAATTGCCAGGTCCTGCTCTTTGGTGACAACAACCCCAAACAGTGCTACAGGTTTGGGGAAGAGTGAATATGAGCCATCAGTGTGCCCACCTGGCCAGGAATGCTAAAGGCGTTCTGACTTGTATCAAAACTAGCAAAGTCAGCACGAATAGGAAAGTGGTTGTGCCACTGTACTCAGCAGTGGTGAGGCCACATCTTGAGTACTGTATTTTTGAGGATCGTAGTTTAGGAAAGTCATTGAGGTCCTGGAGCATGTGCAGAGAAGACCAACAAAGCTGAAGAGGAATTTGGAGGGCACATCATAAGAGGAGCAGCTGAGGGAGCGGAGGATTTTTAGCCTGGAGAAGAGAAGGCTAAGGGGACTCTTCCTGCTCTATACAGCTTCCTGAAGGGAAGCTGTAGAGAGGCTGGTGTTGATTTCTTCTCCTAAATAGCTAGCAATAAGATGGGAGGAAATGGTGTTATGGTGTGCCAGAGGAGGTTTAATCTGGATATTGGAAAAAACCTCTCTACTGAGAGAGTGGTGAGGCATTGGAACAGGCTGCTGAAAGAGGTGGTGAAGCTGCTATCCCTAGAGGCGCTCAAGAAGCACCTAGATATGGCTCTTCAGGATATGGTTTACTGGTCATGGTAGCTGGGTTACAGTTGGACTAGATGATTGTAAATGTATTTTCCAATCTTAGTGTTTCCATGAATTCCGTGCTGGATCTGCTTCCCCCCTCAACCCTCCTTGCAATAATTCATCATCAGCTTCAGATTTCTTGACTAATGCAAGGTTACAGATTTTTGGACCACCAGATTATTGTAGGTGTCATTTGATGGATGAGGAGGTGATCTTTTGCTTTAGATGGCAAGATGTCTCATACACAAGTTTCCCTCCCTTAGAAGAAAAGGTTGTTTTTCAACATTAACAGAAATAGTTTGTGGGTTTTGGAAAAGTATTTTTTTAGATAATGCCAGGACAAAACTCCATTAAATAAAAAGTTATGGTTTTATTTTTTTCCAACTGAAGCAATGGAATTTATTGCAAGAATTTAGCAGTTGTTAACTCTTTGGTTTGAATTTCAACTTTTGATTATGCTATCAAGTGCTATTTTAGGAAGAAATCAGGGTGAAATGCATTTGCCAAAAAGTTGCAAAGTCAAGGAATTTTTTATTTTCATCCTACTCTTCCAAGCTACAGATGTGTTCTGAAGGTATGCCTTTAGTGTTAATTGGGTTTTAGTGTTAATAACATAGGTCTGCCTACAAACTGTTGTGTTGAGTCTTTTAAGAATACATTTGATTTGGGTTTTTTTGTCTGCTTCTTTCTGTGAGGAAAGAATAAGGGCCTATTTCAGGAAATGAAATATTTTATGTGTCTGCAAAAAATGTAGTATTCCTGTGTGTTCATTGGCAGAGACTCTGTTTAACTGCTTCAGATCCCTTTAGGCATTTTTTGCTCCTTTGCATCAAGGGAACCATTGCAGTGCAATTGCCTTTGAACAGTTAAATATATGGATTAAAAGATTATCTTCTGCTACGCTCTCCTCTCCAGAAACTGTTATTGCTTTCTTTTTCCTTTTAATTCTCCTGAAAACCTTTTGGATTGCTTCCTACTTCTTGTCCATGGTCTAGAACTCAGGGTTCTGCCCCATGAGTGGAAGTGGTTGCAATAGTTATGCCTATGCTTTAGTCATGAATCCATTTCTTGTGTTCTCGCCCTGACCACATGGTTTTGAAGTGGATTTTTTCCCTTCCCTTTGTCCTTACTTTACTATTTCAGACTTTAGCATTCAACTGCTGGATCTGTAAGTGGTGTAGCAGTTTCTGGAAAACTGGAGGTTTGTTAATCCTATAGATGGTCAGACACATGCTCACTGTTATGGACCACTAAATTTATTGCTAGCAAAACCACCTTGTTTTAAGAGTTGGTCTTAGCTGTTAATACAGTTCTGTCTTCTTTAAGGGCACTCTGGCTCCTCTACACTGATCATGTAAGACTTTGGCATAAAAATTTAAATGTGTATTGGAAAGGTTTACAGCAAGATTTGTGGTACAATTACATTGAGAGTCCTTTAAGAGACACATAATAAAATAGAACTGAAAATATACCATGCTTTTGGCCATCCTTTCAATTGATTCTTTCTGTGCTTTATACTATACCAGTTGTATATCCAGTCATGTGAGATGACAGATATTGATGTAATTTTTAAAAGGGTAAAAAAACTCAAAGATCCAGTAAAGAATTAGAAGGGTACTTACAAAAGATATCTCTATAGAGAGATACGATGACTCTGTATATAGACCTGGTGAACAGTATAAAGTTATTTGGGTATTTTTTTTTTGCCTTACCTTTCTTCACGTTTTTTGGATTTTTGTTTGTTTTAGATTAATATTCTGAAAGGGAGGAGTTTATCTTCTTAAAATACTGTCTCCCTTCCTCTGCTTTCATATTGTCGTTCTGTCTAGCTAGTTTCTCTAGCCTCATGTAGTTAAATAGCAGGACAGGGAGTGTCTTTTGGTTTAGTGTGTCCTAAGGTTTGAAAGACTTAATTAAAACAATCCATTTAAAAATAATCTATATAAATTATGGATTTCTTTAACTGAGGATTTGCACAAAGATCCTCTTGAGAAGAGAGTCTGGAAACCTTCCAGAGTACACAAGAAAGGACATCCTTCTGTAGTCACAGTGATGTTTTCACCTTAAGGATCCCTGAGATCCCAGCTCCTATCTCCTGATACCACATTGACAAAGGAATGTGAGGGACTGGGTCAGACTGGAAAGGATGTTGGATCTTGGAGGGAATAGACAGCAGTGGGAATCCAGTGCTGCTGTTTACTTCCTCCCAACCTTCTATTTGTCCAGAGCAGAGATGATCCTCACCACCTTTCTCCCACTTAAGTAAGCTTAGTCATATCTAGTAATTGCAGTTGGGGGATAGAGTTGTAGACTTTGGGCAGCATTGTTTGCTTTATTTCTACTAAATTAACAATTAAAACAACATTGATCTTTGCAGTGCTAGTCCTGAAGGAATTCTGGTTCCTGACTGGGATTTGCAGGCATTACTGTCAGGCAAGCAGTGAGTGTGCTAGAAAACACTGATTCCTGTTTTAAGAGGCATTAGGCTCTTCTGCCATGCTGTACTGAACTTCATTACCTTCACTTCAAAACAATGAAAACCTCAAGAACTGCTTCTTTACCAATAATAGTTTTTCTTTTAAATATCTCAGTTTCTAATTACTGGATAGTTATGCTGTGGTTGACATTGAATATTTCAAAGAATGAAAAACAATGTTCTGTTTTTCAGAGAATGCAGAATCCATCGATCTCAAACAGTTTTTTGACCTACATTTCTCACATATATATTATGTGTTCTTTGAAAACTTTGTGACTATTGAAGTAGGCCTTAAGCAAAAAGGTAAGCATTTAAAATGGAACACTTTTTGCTTTGGTGCTTTTGTTTTTGGCATAAAGTAAAGCAGGATGTGATAAATAAGCCGTGTGTGGTCACAAGTGGCAGCGTTGACTGTGAATAAATATGTATAAGCACTGACTTTGCAATGGAAGTCAGAGTAGTTAGATGTGCATGCAATGGAGATGAGCAAGGAATGTTTATTCTCTGATGACTGGTTTTGCTTCTTATACAAACTGAGGATTCTTAAGTTGTTATTATTCAAAGTTTTTTGTTTAAAAAAAGTGTAATTGTTGATGCCATATTAGGAAGTTACACAAACTGTTGTAAACCTTAACTATAAAATAGACTCTTTTATTTGCAGAAGTGCAAAATTGTGATTGTAGAAATGCAAGGGTTTGTTTGGCACGTCTAAGGATCTTTGTATTTACATGCTGTTTTCATAGTGAAAGTGTATCTTTTCATTTTTAATTGCATCTAGGTCACAAGTCTCAGAGAGAAGAATTAGATTCTATTCTTTTTATTTTTGAGGTAAGATAACTTGACTATTCTTGTATGAATTTTTTTCTTCGACTTAAGTCCTGTTAAATAACAATACAGCTGTTCTGCAGTTTCCTAGAAATACATGTTATATTCAACTGCATTCCTTTTTCCTGTTGCTTAAAGTTGAGTATATGTGCTTTGTGTGGGAAGAAAAATAATCTGACTTGCCGTTTTGCAGGAAGATGTCCTAACTGGAAAAAATGTTTTCTGCCTCTGCTGGTAGCTCATTGTTTTGCCATTATTGATGGCATTTCTCCCCTATGCCAAGTGGTCTCTGGTTATTCGTGAACTGTTTGAGCTTTTGATTCCATGTTATCTCTGATTTTTCTCATAATAGATGACTACTGCAGAACTGACTTTCATAGATCACTTTTGTTTGTTATTTGAAAACAGCATTTCGCAACATAATTTTGAAAAGCACATCTTTACTTAATTAAGATTACTTAGAAACTAATGTCATGAAATCAGAACATTTTTGAGCAGAGACTAGAAATAGTTTACAATGTCAAGTTGTCTTTGGTTTTTCTGTGGAGGTTTCTAAGTATAGAACAAGGATTGTGGTTTTTGAAAAATAGGTAAAATTGAAAGCTGATCACATGGCTGAATACAAATTCAGAGGGGCTTTTGGAAGGTATTTTTTGTCTGTTTTTAGTAAGGTACATTGGTGCTTAAAACTGTAGGGTTAGTTATTACAAGTAGAGCTGATGTATTCACTAATTCCTTCATGAAGGAACAGTAGATGACTTGCGCTTTGGAAGCAATGCGCAGGCTGCCAAAGAGCCACAGCCATGAGTTAATTTGAGAAATGAGTGCTGATGCATGTAGCATGAACATTGAAGTGCAGCATAATAGATTTTTAACTGCCTCTGTCACTAACTCTGCCCTTTTCCTTACTTCTGAAGATGATAATCCACTAATCTAGCTGGATAGGTGCTAGACTGTTATTGCCCCAGGTCTTTTCTTCACTGTTTTGCTGTAGCTCATTACCCCTCTGAGTAGGCTGCTGCAAATGTTTGCTTGGGCCACAGAGGCAAGTTGACAGCTAAACATCCTAACTGAGGTCACTATGAAGGTGAAATAACCTAATACAATCTGAGCAACTGAGACAGAGGCCCATCACATTCTGCTCCCTCTGCTATAAGCCATATCCTGTGGAGAGAGAGTGGAGCCAGATAAACTCTGGTAACATCTGAAGTCTCTGATGAAGGATTTGCCAGTGTGTTGGAACCTGGAACCTTTTGGATTTCTTAGCATTAGGAATGGGATTGTCTTGAAAGTACGGTAGTGCTTACAAGAAAAGCAGTGTGGAACTTTTCTAAGTTAGCTCTTCTGTTCTGTGGGCTTTGCAAAAGCACTCTTAGGTCTCCCAAAAGTGCTATTTGCAACACAGATCTCTGGGTTCTGTTTTTTTGTAGAAAATTTTGCAACTCCTTCCAGAAAGGATTCATCAGAGATGGCAATTTCATAGTATTGGTAAGCAGATTTTCTTTCTTTTTCTTATTTTTTATTAGCAGCTATTGGTAGTTTGTGCTGCTTGTTTCCTTAATCTTTAAATGACATAACAGGGACATGTCTAGAATAACCTAATGCAATCTGTGCTGAACCAGAGCGACTGAGACAGATACTCATCCAGTTCTGCTCCCTGTTGCAAACATGCTAGAGGAAGATAAAAAAGAAAACAAAACAAATAACCCCACCAATATAATGAATGCTCTTCCAGATAAAATTAAGTCTGAGAATCTGGAAATAGAACAGTGGCAGAGAAGGAACAAGGGCAGGTAGAAGTTGCTTTGTAATATTGTTGGGGGTTTTTTTGTTTGTTTTTTTTTTCTCTCAGTAATAAATTTCAAAGTTATGATGAGATCTGTATTTGTAAATGGGGAATGCTGATAACATGCACATTAATGATTTGAGAGTAATTTATTTTAATTTAGTTCCAAAGAGTACCAGAAGAAAGATGTGTTATGGGTTCTGAGGAAATTATGAAAGGTGATCTTTGGTTTCATTTTTTTTCCTTCTGGCATAAACAGTTGCCTGAGGATATCAAGTTCACCAAGATTAAACTGGAGATTGCCAAGGACTTGTTTAAAAGCTACTATCAAGTCTGACCGAGAACTCTGACACCTTAATAAAGAACAAACAAATATATAGCGTCTATTTTAATATGTAGTAGGTATATGTATTTAAATGTTTTAGTATGTATAAATTAGTGTCTCTATTTCCTTCTTTTTAGGATTGATTTTAAAGAAGCTTCTTCATACTGGAAATTCATTAAAGGTATGGGAAAAAGTTGCTTATTTTGTCTAAATACTTTAAAATGTGAATAAGAACGGAAGGGTGAATTTTTGTGATTTTGGGTTTCAGGCTGTCTTAGAGGTCAGAGGTTATCAATGCCAAGGAATAACATAGTTTCGAGATTACAGCAGACAGCTGTGCCACTTCTCTGTAAACCACCTGCAGTTTTTACTGGTGCTGAAATTCTCTGGAGGGCCAGGGGAAGACCACTCTAGGCCTCCATCACCTTTCTTAAGAATGGAAGAGGATAAAATGGGTCCTTCTGCTACAAAAAGCTCACTCTGTCATAATTCATGAACACATTTAGAAATTTTATTATGGTCTTTGAATTTCCTGAAAAACTCATGTGGCATCTTGCAGTGCTCTAGTCAGGCCAAGTGATTAAACATGTTGGATTTCTTCTTTTGCTTTTAGAGAAAACCCTATGAAAGATATTCTATGAGGCAACCAGCAGTGAAGGTGCCAGGGCTGTCCTTGCGTTTCAGCAGGAGCCTAGCATGACTCTGCTAGTGATCATACTGTTCCTATCTTTCTGCCAGTCCACTTCTTGCTCTAGGTCAAATGGAAATGCTTTTCTACCTTTTGGGCCAAGTTAACTGGTTCTTTCTGTTTTGTTCTTTAAGATACGGCGAGAGGGTGTGCGCCTCTTTCTTTTGTGGCTGCAAGCACTTCAAAATAACTGTAGTAAAGAACAATTATGGATGTTTTCTTGCTTGATTCCTGGATTTTCATCACCACAGTCTGAATATGGCCCCCGAACACTAGATAATCTCATTAACCCTCCACTTAATGTTCAAGAAAGTAAGTAATTTGGTAATATTCCTCAAATCTCTCTGTAATTTGATTCCTAGCACAGAAAAGGCAAGTAGAAGTAACAAAGAACTAATATACAGATGTACCTAAGGACATTATGGAGCCATAATTTGTTTCCTGGCAATTTATCAGGTCTTCCAGTAACAACTTT
>VWZI01021539.1:91508-149945 GCA_013396835.1 Psilopogon haemacephalus
TTAATGTGAGGGTTGTTACCTTGACCCTAATAAATAAAGTAAGGATGATTTTTCTCTTAAGTTTTTCCCTTTTGTCTATTTACTCTAGCAGTAAGTATCAGATACTAGTTACTTCAGGGTGGGAGCCTCCTGCCTCCTAACTCACTTTATTCCTGTTAGCAGGATTTTAAGATCATTAATTCCAATTGGATGGGGTCATTCATGTAAAAGTGAGTAAGAAGCTAACTGTGCTTTCCTCTGAACATTATGTGCTGTTGCCTTTTTTCCATCTCCACCCTATGTTTTAGAGACGAGACAAGCATTGATTTGTAGAAGTAAGTAGTGTCACCTTGACTGGTAATGAAAATTTGCTGAAACTGGCAGAGGAATTTTGCAACGGGATAGCTCTGCAGACAACAGTTTGCTACATCCATTTATTTTGGAATGTATTAATGTATTACTCCTTCTGGAAAATTTTCTTCTTGACAGGTAGATTCCCAAGGTGCATAGGGAAAATTTAGTTATCAGCTATGCTTTTATGTATGTAAGGAATGAGTTCCATGGTAGTTTATTAGCTAAAATGCCAAAATTTTCATTAATCTATGTTGGATTGTTTTGCCTGTAACTGTCTCTGTTTAGTCCAGTGTATCTCTACTTTCATTACTTGGTAAATATTTATACATGAGAAAAAAAGCTCTAAATGTTAGATGTACTTGCTTTTTCTTTTTTTATTTTTAATAGCTCAAGTAACTATAGAGGAAATTACTCCACTTGTGCCTCCACAATCAGGAGATAAAGGACAAGAAGATTTAACAAGCTATTTCTTAGAAGCACTTTTGAAATACATAGTAATTCAGGTATGCTCTGCAGTTGTCAGAAAAATATTAAACAGTAATGCCTGTTTATCTGTTAAAAGAAGACATTTACAAGTAGCACTGCAAAGTTGTATTAAAATACTTTAAACATTCCTTCTCCTTGCTTCTCCCTCAAATGTCCTTCATAAAAGAAAATTCTCCTCAAAAGTCTTCACTTTACCTTCCCTGTGAGGATTCCTAGGCCTATTACCACAGGATCTGACAACAGATTGCAGCACAGAGTGAAAACAAAACCTGTTAGTTAGCACTCATGATGCAAAAAAGCAGATTGGTGTAATTCTACACAAAGTTGTATCTTCTGCTGTTTGTGGTTGACAGACTTGTTTCATATTGCCAACTGCAAAAATTAATCCAAGTACCTATTGTAATAAGTATGTGGACACTTGTTAGTTGAAATGTTTTGAAAGAAATTGTCAAACAAATTTTCAGTGCCGTGAGTAATTGTCCTTTTAAAACTTTATAAAATGCAAAAGGTTGTATTAAAAAGAATTCACTTGAGTTTATTGCTTGACTTGGCAAGATGGCCATAAAAACAGATGTTTCTATTACTTTCAGTATTTGATATGTTCAAGTTAATTCTGAAGCATTGTTTTGGAGAACAGACCTTATTTCATGCATTTCCCAGCTAGTTTCTGTTCCATATTTCTAAAAAATGCCTATTAAAATGCATAAGAATTTGTTCTAAAGAAATATCTTGTAACAAAGACATTGCATCAGTTGTCATGATCTGCTTCTAGACATTTAATTTATTCAACTCTTTTTCTGCTGTTTTCCAAGGTTAAGAGTTTAGAATGGAAGAACAAGGAAAACCAGGAAAAGGGATTTTCATTTTTATTCTCAAATTTTAAGAAATACTACTTACCTTCTATTTTCCCAAACATCTGTAAGGAGACCAGCTTATATAATCCTATACTTGGTAAGTATTACTGCAGCAGATAAAGTCATTACCTTTTCTCTACTAGAGAGTACATCAAAGCAGTGTTGTTTAAATCGTGTTGCCCATAGAGAAGTGTTTCTTATGAAAGAATATGCTGTGGTTTCTCTTCATGGTTTTTAATTCTCTGTTCATGGAGATACCTGATCCTTTCACTAGATTCAGCCTTGCTACCTGTGTCAGGTAAAATAAATCCTTGTAAATCAGTTCTTTAATGTGACCTCTGTTGTTGATTTAAGTGGTACTCTGGTGAGAAACTACTGCTGCTGAGATAAGAGGTGTTAGTGTGCTGTTCTTTGGGTTGTCTCGGCTTTACCTGTAGAGATCCATAGTGTTCAGATCATACAGTGCTTGCTAACAGGCCAGACAGGGCAATCTTGTCGTGTTTTTGTGTCAACTGTATTTTATCAAAAGCCTGCTGTAGGAAGAGAAAGCCAGTATTTAACACAATCTTCAAAGCGGCTAGTGCCAGAATGTGTTTTCCCATAGAGAAAACAGAATTTCAGGTGTTTGCTAAGCAAACCTAACTAGAATTTTGCTTTGAGGTTTTTAGTCCCTTCTAAACTAGAAAATTATTTGCAAATCTTGATTTGCTAGGTCAGGTTTGAATGCAGTCCTGCACATGCTGGTTATAAAACAACAGAGTTTAAGACTTGTTCACAAAGCAATACCATCTACAAAGGCTTTAAGCTGCTGTGTCATTACTTGAATAATATGAATGCTCACTGCTCCTCTTACCTGTTGATGCAGCATCTCAAAAGGACTAGTAGTGGTCTCTAGACACAATTTCATATTCTGAAACCAAGCTGTCAGAGAAGTTGGTGGAAAAGGTCTTAGCTTCTGCCAGTCCATGTATTTGGATTATGGCTTTCTTCAGTGATGGGTGTGTCAAAACCATGTTCTCCTGGGAAAGACAATCAGTGGACATTCTCATCTAGGGGAGAAGAAACACTGTAAATTTAATCTATAAAGAACAATAGATCAAGAGTTGTTTGAAGATACTGAAGAGGTTCAGTGATAAAATAGCTACAAGAAGGATGACAAGCAATACTGAGAAAGAAAACCTGCTGCTTGACATCCTCAAACAGGAAATGTGGAAACTATTTTCTCTTTCTATGAAGATCCTGAGTCAGTCTTCCATAGAAGTGTTACTGTAGTCTTCTCCTCTGTGAATCACAAACAATAAACTTCCAAGGCTTTAGTAAAGAAGATGACAATGGGGATTGGGAAGAAGTGGACACAGATCTTCAAAGCTACTGTCTGAGCCTCAAATTGTGCAAAGAATTTTGGGAAGCATGCAGTAATGAAGGCTGCAGAAACACTGGTAAGTAGAATAGTCCTTTCTCTTCAAAGTTTTCTTCTCTGGCATGCCTCTTCCTAAGCAATTTGAAAACAGTTCTGTGCCTGTTCTGAACCAGACTGACAGCATTTAGGCAGAAAACAAGGCAAACTTGGGCACTGAGCCTGCTACTAAATCAGCTGTTATGTTACTTATGTAATGTTTAATTTAGGAGTCCTGAGTTGTGAATCAAACCAGTAGTTTTAGTAGGCAAGCACTTATACAGGGCTTTACTGGAGATAGTATATGGCATTGACTTTTTTTTTAATACATATTTTTTACTACTTCTTTCTAGTAAGGCAGATTTTCAGGTGTTGGTTACGGTTACCACCAAGCATTTCACTTATCAGAACCTGTTGTAAGTGAGGCTTACAAGAGCCCATGAGACTGGGTTTCTTTTGTTCTGTTTTGAATGTCTTTTAACATCTGTTTAGATTCAGTAAGATGGTCTTTAGAAACTGTTTAGTAAACTACAGATAGGCAGTAAGATTCCAGAGATGATGTTTCTTTCATCATAGTAATGTGTCTTTTTTGCATGCCATTTCTGAGCCATTTAGATGAGCTTCTTCATTTACAAGAAAATAATAAAGTAGGCTGTCCTACAGCTCTCTGAAGTTCTTCATTCCTTTTGAACCTTTGATTGCCTTAAAGTAAGCTGTGATCAAAAATACAAGTGTCCACCATCATAACTGTGCTTTTGATAGCCTTTTCGTTTTCTACCCTGAGTGTCTTTTCCACCACCCACGGCTAACTTCCTGCTCTTTTTGGCACCAGCTTATGTGAAGTTCCCAGAGGGAAAGGGTGGGGTGTGGGACAAGCCTAAAACAAAATAGAAAGGAAAAAAAGGAAACTTGAAGAAAGAGAATATTTGCACTTGGGCTATTTGAGTGTACCCAATAAGCCTCTCTTTTGTTTTTGCATCAGTGTCCTCATCTGGATCCTTGACATCTACTGCCAATATGGACAGAAATGTGAGAGTACATGAAAAGACTGAAGGAGTAGAAGAGAAATACTGAGAAGTACCTGCAGCATGTAATACGCTTGAGGGGAGAAACAGTATGATCTGAGATGATATCAAGAACCTACAGGAGACTGTGTGGCAAAGATGTGTTTAGTGCATGTCTACTGGATTTCTTGTCTTTTTGAAAATACTGCCAATACTGCAGCTTTCACATGTTGTTGGATGCTAATAGACACCAGAAAGAATTGGTTTTTTGTATTTTTGATTACTGCACTACCAGGCACTTGCTTCCTTTTATCTCTGATTGTGCTGTTGGATGCTTCTACTTAAGATAACTCAATTTTTAGTTTTCTTATTAGCCTGCTGCTTTTCACAGAATGAAAACAGTGTAGTGGTTTTATTTGTAGTAAATAAACTCCCTGTGAGCTTTTAAAAAGTATTCTGTGCATTTCTTACTTAGGTGAATGGTATGCAAGAGTCATGTAGTTTTTGGAAGTAATGCTTCTGCTAGCAATGGTGTAATTTCCAAGTCTGTTCCGGAAACGTTTTCTAGTTTAGCAGCATTGTGATGAGTTTATCACTACTTCTGTATATGGCTCTTGAAATAATGGTGAGATACAACAACTTGCATATCCTCAGTGCTAGTGCTGCATGTTGTTTTTTTGTATTTGTAATGCTAATATGGAAACCTTTACAGCAGTCTGGCAAATAGGCTGTATTGACTTAAGTCATAAGTTAATTGCCTAGATAGTAGCTGATAGTTTCTTTACTGCTACCCAGATTTTCTCCTGGATTATGATACCTTAATCTGGCAGAAATTATGCTGTATGTCTTGAAAGAACTCTTGACCTTGCATTAAAAAGATACGATCAGGGAACAGCCTTCTGTTCTTTAGCGTGACTACATTGCATCTTCTTTGACTTCCACCATTAGTATCTTTGAACTGCATCTTGGCCTGTAAAATCATGGAACTTGCCTCTTAACCCGTGTACTACAACATGTGGAAGCATTAAAGTGCTGAAATATCATCTCTGTCCAATCTATCACCCTTCATATCTGGATAAGACCATCACTTTCCATGTCTCCTTTTTTTCGTTTGTTTTGTTTTGTGTGTGCTGTCACCAGATGAAAGTCAGGATGCTGAAATGCCAGCAGCAGGCTGTGTTCTGACAGCACATGTCATACTCAGTCCTCAGACAAACTTTCATTATTTTTTTTCATCAGAGCAGATCTCACATTTGTCTTTCTAGAACTAGGAACAGAGCTGGCATATCACTCCCAGAGAAATGTCATTCACTCTTGGAAGTTTTGTAGCTTCAAATTGATTAGTATTGCAGAACTGTTCAGTGCCGTGTCTTGGGTTGTGGAATGATGTTTTGTATCATTGGAGCTGAACTGGCCTCTTGATATTTGTTCCTGTAGAAATGTCCTTTATGCATAATTTACAAATCATCTGTCTGTGTGTGTTCCGCCTCCAGCTCCTGCCCCCCATCTTTGCAATGTTTTTATCATGGGTGTCAAATGTCTCCAACATTTTGTTATGAAGGACTCTTGCTTTATTCTGAAGCATATTTGAGGAGTGCTGATGAGGCTGTCAGCATCTTTTGTGGCTAACACAGGAGAGAAACAAGAGCTAAACAGTTCTGAACCATCATGTAGAACATGGGATGGAGAAAATGGAGTTCTAGGTCATAGACCCCAAATAACCACAGTTTTACCAGTTGGCATCCTGCTGGGCATTCTTCATTACATACCCTGCAAGCCAGTACAGAATCAGGTTTCAGCTAAGTCACAGGAAAATGCATGTCCCCTGGCTCTGGCAGCCAGTTCCAGCAAAATCAGCTAGTGCAGATATGGTACTGAGGCTGTGAAACTCACATGGCTTTGGAGCAGGATTTTTCTGTCATATATTTATATTTCTCCTATTTGCAGGACCAGAAGAGACTGTGTTTATTGCATCTACTATTAAAATACTGTTAGGAATTAAAGCTCTCCCATTGTAGTCATAATTACCTGTTGGGATTTATATCTAAACTCTCCCCCCGTATCACTAAATTGTACTGCTTTATTGTGGATTGCTGCAGACAAACACAGAGGTATTTCTAGGGATGCATTAGGAAATATGGTGATCCCATGCATCTGAAATGCACCTGCTTTTCTTAGTAAGTTTGTTAATGGGGTATAAGTGACATGTAGGACACTCAAAAGGCTGCAAAGTTACTTGAGTTATATAACTTGTTGCTTAGTAACTTAAACTGCTGTAAACATTTCTTATAAAAATAAGAAATTTGACAATATCTTAATTTTCTTGTATGGGCCTTGTTCTGGTCTAATGAAGTTATTTTTTCTGCTTAGAACTTCTTTGTAATTTTCAATGGAAGTGTGAAGTAATGAGCTTACTGAAATTTATCTTTGAATATTGAATATGGCACATAGCTTAAAAAAGGTTGAAGAAAACCCTGAAGAATGCCTTGACTTGTGTAGGAAAACAAAAGGCAAACAAGGATGTAAGACTACACATTTTTCAGATTAAAAAATTTGGAGGTTTTGCATAGCAAAACCAAGGTGCTGTCTGTTGGACTAAAAATACTGTCTACTTCTAGAAGGAAATTTCAACCTTTTGATGTCTTGTTCTCTAGTCTTGAAATTTTCTTTCTTACATCCATTTTGGCACATACTGGGATGAGTTGTATGACAATAAATGTGAAAAGGCAGAGCCTCTGAAAGTTCATGTTTTGGTTATGTTTCTAGGTTTTTTTTTCTTATGTAGTGGTTTCTCTCTGCACCTGTTTTCAAGATGCTGTCTTTTCTTACAGATATACCACAAATGAGACCAAAGCCACACTATGTAATGGTTAAGAAAGACGCTGAAACCAATGAGGCAATGTATTGCACGAAAGAACCTTTTATCAAGGCTCGTGTTATTGTCATTCGATGGTTGGTGTCTTTCTGGCTGGAGCCAAAACCTCACACAGGACCTCATATTCCTGGGATGGAAGGTGAAAATGTGCCAAAGAACATTCAGGTAAAACCAGATGTGTTTCTCTTAGTTGGTATGTCTATAGTGTGCACTTTCCCAATAATTATAACTAACGAAGAATTAAAATACTTGTAAACATTTTTTTTTATAAGAGTTCATTTTAGAAGGACTCACACAACTGGTGGTTTGGGTTTTTGGGTTTCTAATTCTGCTATTTTGGTTTTAATCAAATAGAAGTAAAAAAGCCTTGAAATACAATGAATTTTGTTTTTTTTTTTTACTCCTGAATTCTTTGTACTGTTTTGAACTATTGTGTTGTATGACTTAGTTTGCACTGTTTGGTGGTTGTACTGAAGATGAGCTATGAAATATTCATTATTTTTTGTTTCAGAGAGCAGCTGCTAGCATGGCTTCAAGGGAGGACAGCAAAAATGACAGCACTGATAAGCAAGATAAAAATGCAGAACCAGAACAATCTCATTCTAACACAAGTACCCTAACAGAGAGAGAACCAAGTTCCTCTAGTCTCTGCAGTATTGATGAAGAGCATCTAACTGATATTGAAATTGTCCGAAAAGTGTTTTCTTCTAAAAGGAGCAATGTTAATTTTCTAACTGAGATTTTTCGGCAGGTAAAGAACCTTCTTTAAAAAGCAAGAATAATGAATATTATATTGTAATTTATGTTATGGTTTTCCTTCAGGAGCATTTGGTCAATATTATATAAACATACAGGTTTTGTCTATCGTTTTGCCTTCAAGAATTGAAAAGTTAAAATCATGAAACATTTTCTGTGTAGAGTATCCTCAGTTCTTGATTTTTCTAATCTTATGTCTTTAATAACCTGTTCAACAACATCTGATTTGGATTTTGCAGTTCTCATAGATAGGATTGTTCTATCGTTTCATACATCAACTCCATCTCTATTAGAGCTAACAATGAAGCAAATAAGAATAAGCCTTCTGTGGGAGTCTGCAGCTGCTAAAGAGCAATTGGATGGCCTTACTGTCATGGTTTTTAAAGAGCTGAGAGAATGAAGCTCTCAAATGAATTGGAGAGAAAACAGAATTTTATTTGTAAAGAGACTACAAAGTAGTACAAAATCCATAGCAAACCCCTTGAATTTTCCCCCCAACCCAAAACTAAATCTATAATCCCCAATGCTCCAGTCCTCCCCCTGCAATGCCTCTGCCATCCATAGGCCTAAACACAGGCCCCAAAACAGGCCTATTCCTTACATTTTTGTCCTGATAAAGTAGCTCCCACCAAACAGGATTGGAGGAGGAGGAAAGGAGAGAGATCTGGCCTTGCCATGAGCTTATAAAGAGATAGCAGAATTATGGGATTGAATTTTCTAGTCCCTAGAGGATTTTTTAACACTGTAGTTCCCAATCTGGAATACTTCCCTTGAGAGTATTCCTGAGAGTGAAGGTAACAGCTTCTGGTTATGGCCCTGCTGCAGCTACCAAAAATATTAGCTGGGCATAGTCAAAGTAGTGTTTTGAAGCTAGTAAACAAATTTTAGTAGAGCATAAACCAGAAAATGTAATCTCTCTTTATAACGTAAAGATGGGAGAATATTAAAAGATAGACTTTCTTTATCCCCTGTGCTGTATGTCAAAAGATGAAGATTTTTTTTCTGAAAATTAGTAAAGAAAAATATACTTTCAGTTTAAATGTATGACATTAATTGCTTTCATCAACAGAAAAGTAAATCTAAGAACTCTGTAATATTTGGATGAAATGGCTGTTTCTGAATGAGGCAAATATGCTGGAAGCTTTTCTACATCAAATGTGTTGAAGAGCTTGGTCAAATGAAGGAGAGGACAATTTCAAGGTCCAGCTTGACAGGGTTCTGGGCCACTTCACTTAAACTGTATTCTTTCTCTATGAGGTTGGACTAGATGATCCATGAGGTCCCCTTTCCAACCTGATATTCTATGAATCTATGAAGGAAGTAAAGATGTTAACTGAATTCAGCTGCTGCTCAAGGGTTTACAGTGTCTGAGGCACTGAATGTACAATCTACATTATTGATGGTCTGTTTAGAAGCTGCCCTCCGGAGTGAAAGGGACAGCAGCAAGGGCAACTTTCTTCATTCTGTCACATTTAGATTTCCTATGTGTTTGTGAGATTTTTAAAAAGTAATTGTTTAGCCAGAAGTGGAAGTTTGTTTCTAATATGCCAGATGTTTGTAGTGTTCCTAAAGCACCCAGGCCAAGTTATTCCAGTCAGGAGGAGGTTTCAGTGACAGTGAATGATGGGAAGATTGGGGGAAAAAAGTTTCATATGTAGCAGACTACAGGGTACAAAAAATGCTTATGGGCTTGCAGAAGACTGTTAGATGTGATAAGGGATAGTCAGTGAATTATCAACTTTTTAGCCAAATTCTGTAAAACACACACACGCACCCACACCCACCCCCGAATTTCTTTTCAGTGTGATATTGGTATGAAATACCTGTTTCCAGAGTGAAAACTTACTTCTTATGTCAATCGGGCACTCATTAAAGACACGGACAATGAATTTTCATCATTCACAACATGGACTCCATAAAACTGTATTAATGTAGTTTACCTGCTCTTTTTCTGTTGGGTGTCGTGGTCTGTGGTAAACGTATTTATAATTAATTCAGGCCTGACCTGTTAAAAATTTCTGATCTCTGACTAGTTAGGAGTGCAGTAGACACAGAAAACCTCCTGAAGAGGGCAGTGATCAGCCATCACACTGATTTCAATGCAAGATTTAAAAAAACAATTATTCTTAAGGTTTTTTTAAGTCCTGATTAGGAATACTGTTTTATTAAATTTAATTCAGCGAAAAGTAATGTGTGTCACTTGCCTTTTTCTTAGTCTCTTAGAACTGATTTATCTCTTTTCATATGAAATCCTCTGAATGGAAGATGTAATAGAAACTCCTGATTATTTGTTTTGCAGACTTTTGAGGAGTGTTTGTGTTTTAATTTCAGCAGGCTAGATGTTGAGATAGGTATGTCCATATGGATTCATAGAATTAGAGGATGGTTTGGGTTGGAAGAGACCTCTAAAGGTCATCCATTCCAACCCACTCTGCAGTAAGCAGGGACGTCCTCGACTAGATCAGGTTGCCCAAAGCCCTGTCGAGCTTCACCTTGAATATCTCCAGGGATGTGCCAGGGAAGTTCCCTATGCAACCCTTTCCAGTGTTAACCACCCTTATGGTAAAGAACTTGTTTCTAATTCTAATATCACTAATTCTAGTATCTCTCTTTGGCAGTGAAATTTTCAAAGCATGTTCTTGACAACTTTTCATATTAAAACTTTTTTTCACATTTTTAGTTTACAGATGAAAGTGAGCAAGCCTTTAGGTTAGGAGTAGTCGATTTGTTAAAATCTCCAGTAGGTGTCTTTTATTCCCCTTTTCACTCTTAAAATGTGTACATTATAGAACCCAACTTGATTTCAAGTATTGTTGCCCTTTTGGTTTTATTGTTTTGTTTCTTTTTCTACTCAGGCATTTCTGTTGCCAATCTGTGAAGCAGCTGCCATGAGGAAGGTGGTAAAGGTCTATCAGGAGTGGATTCAGCAAGAAGACAAGCCTTTGTTTATGAAAGAACCTGAAGAAGTAATGCAGTGCACAACTATAGATTGTGATGAAAATCTTGTTGACCACAATTCATCAGAGAAAGCAAAAGAAAGAGAGGAGGTAAAATATTATTGGCTAATATTTGTACATCTTTTTTATATGCTGGTAGACAAATAAGTCTTCTCCTCAACAGGTATGTGATTTAATTTGGTATCAGAGTATCTCTTCCTGAAATGCAGTGGGAATTAAACAGTGCATGAATGAGCTACCAATTTGAGCCATTATCAGTAGATTTTTATTGTGGTTAGTTACAATGAAATAATAAATATTAAGTAATAATATAGTTTGGTGAACTATTTTCAAGATAAGGATTATAAATAATACCAGACTTCAACTGTGTAAAGATTATATTCAAATAAAAGGATGAGGAAGATAGTAATTTCATCCAGATAATTAAGAACAATTATTGCAGACATCTTAAAATATAACTGTGTCAAGATGCATCTTAAACATTTTAGTATTTAATATCCTTTACCCTTAATATAAAAGCAAAATCTATGTGATTGAAAAATATATATTTTCCAGGAAAAAGGGATGAACTCCAGTCATGTTAGAAATTCAAACTGGGCCCGAAATGGCTGTTATGAAGATGCTTTGTATAAAATGCCTAAAATTGATACCGAAGAGCAAAATGTACGAGCTGGAGTGCAGTCAGTATTGCAGGTATGAAATAGACTTGGTATTTAATTTTTATTCTAATAATAAAGCTCTCGTTATCAATATATAACGTGTGGGATATAATGCAGTACCTCCTGGAAGGGAATCCCTGGGTTTTCAGAGCATCTCTGAATTAAAAAAAAAATTTATTTTAAAAGCATAATGAGAAATTAAGTTACAATAATTACAATGATTTACCGTGTTTTTATTGGCCTTAAGTAAAGCAATATAAACAGAAGTATTGGATAACATGGTAAAAAATGGTTTTGTTTTGGTTTTTTTTTTGCCTGACCATGCATTTTGTTATGCATGATGTCACACCAAAAAATGTTCCCATTTGAGTTCCACATCTTCAAATTATTCCAATCAATTGTTTAGTGAGAATGATTACAATTAAAAGCTTTTTTCTTTTGAGCTATTAGAATCATAGTATTATCAAGGATCAGCTAGTTCCATCTGCCCTGCCATGAGCAGGGACACCTCACTCTAGATCAGGTTCCTCAGAGCCCCATCCAGCCTAGCCTTAACTTCTAGGGATGGAGCTTCTACCACACTTCCCTTGTCAACCTGTTCCAGTGTCTCACCACCCTCACAGGGAAGAACTTCTTCCTAACGTCCAATCTGGATCTACCCGCTTGTTTTGTTCCATTCCACCTATTCCTATGGCTACCTGATATCCTTAAAAGTCCCTTGTCAGCTTTCCTGTAGGCCCCCTTCAGATATTGGAAGGCCACAGTAAGGTCTCCTTGGAGCTTTCTCCTCTCTAGACTGAACGGCCTCAACTCCTCTCAGCCTGTCTCCATAGGAGAGGAGCTCCAGCCCTCTGATTATCCTTGTGGCCCTTCTCTGAACACACTTCAGCACGTCCATATCCTTCTTGTAACAGGGGCTGCAGAGCTGGATGTAGTACTCCATGTGGGGTCTAATCAGAGTGGAGTAGAGGGGGAGAATCACCTCCCTGAAGCTGTTGGCTATGCTTCTCTTGATGCAGCCCAGGATACGACTGGCTTTCTGGGTTGCAAGTGCACACTGGTGGCTCATGTTGAGCTTCTCATACACCAGTACCCTCAAGTTCCTTTCCTCAGGACTCCTAGTCACTAAACACAAAACATTCAAACTCACAAAGTTGCCTAAGAGAGTTTTGTAACTGTTTCGAGGCAGTTTGGCAGGGTAGAAATTTTCTTAATTTGAAATGTTCAGCAAAATGCTGCACTGAAGTTGATGATATAGAAAATTGAGTGTGTATAGTGTCAAGGCCTTTGAAGTGGTCTTAAGGCTGTATAAAATATGTGCTTTTTATGTATTATATGTGCATGAACATACATACATACAGGTGCATAAATGATTATAGCCTAATGCTAATTAGAACTCACTGTTTTTACCACAGCTTGATTAATTTAAGTCCATTATTGAACAAATCAAACTTTGTAACTGAAATAATTATCAAATTCAAATATGTTACAGTAATTTAAGCTTCATAACCTTGTAATACAGTGACTATTTAGAATATGCTTTTTTCAGAGAAAAGAAAGATTGAAGTATTTTTATCTGCGTTTTCAGTGTATGCCTGAGGTTTGCACATCTGAGAATGTCTGGGAGATTCTTCATATTGAAGTCTTTTAGATGAAGGTTTATTTGACTAGCCTTTTTTAACCTGAAATAGAGTCAAGACATCATTCTAACCCAGTACCATGTCTGAATTTGAGAGTTTTCATGCCCTGAAACCACACTGACATTTTCTGTGAATCAAGAATCCAGGACTTGGGTCTCGAGTCTTCTTCCCACTTAATTTTTGTAGAGACTTATTTCTAGGCACTTAGGATAGGTTCATTAGTTGTGGCTAGGGACTGTAAAGCTGCATACTAACAGTTTTTAATTATCAAAATCTGAATCAGTAGAGAGAAGTTACTTCTGTAGAATCAGTTATTTCCTATACATATGGATTAAGACAGAGAAATAAAAAATAATTGGGACTCTGTGGTAGTTCGGCAGTTACCCACCCCTCCACACTTTTGCAATAACCCAGGCTAGAAACCAGTCGGCTGGAAGTTAATAAATGAAGCTTCATATTACAGCTTTACACAATATACAAGCAGATATTTACAATATATTACAGATATTTATATATATATACAGTAAAAAGGTAATACAGAAACACCACACTCCTCCCAAAGATCAGAATAATCCCCAAGAGGGGTTTCCAACCACCCTACCACCTTCCCCCCAGTACCCAATCTTATCCCACTATCTGTCTTATGTGCCAGGGGGAGTTAAGAAGTAGGAAACTGGTTAGTGGAGTTGCACAGATCCAGCAGGGCTCAAACAGTTCCGTCTTATCTACGTTATGGTTCTAACTCTTATGCATTTTCAGCAAACCTATGAGTGGAGTAGACAAAATTTTATTTTCCTTTCTCAGCCTGTAATTGAATTTCTTACTAAAATTCTCCAATTAGTTCAAACCAGCACAGACTGTAGGGCTAATTATGATTAGAATACTTCCTAGAGTTACATAAAAATATAACAACAGTTGAGTAGTAGCTCCTCTAACTTCTACAGTGTCCTTGTTTATTTCATTTTCATAATGTTTATTCTTAAAGCCTGTATTTTCTGTACACTGAAGTCGATGACTTTGGAGAAAGTATCCTGTTTGCTTCTTCTGGTAAGCCTTACTGATCACAGTGGCATGAATGCTGTAGTTACCCAGGACACAGCACAGGCTTTGTTGTGGTGAAGTACACACTGGTCAGTTGTTGGCTTACAGGTGGAACTTTTGTGAAGTGAACTTCTTTACTGAGACATTTTTCTTTCAATAAAATAATTGTAATGAGTAGTACTATATAAATATGAAAGCAAATTTATGCAGTAGGCTTTGTAGAAAAAGATGGGGGCAAAAAATCAGTCTTACTGTTGCTTTATCACAGAATGTTAGGGGTGGGAAAGGACCGCAAGAGATATCTAGCCCAACCCCCTGCCAGAGCAGGAGTACCTAGAGAGGTCACACAGGAATGCATCCTTCTCCTTCAGAGAAGGAGACTCCACAACTTCTGGGCAGCCATTGTTTTGTCACCCTTAGAGAAAAAAGGTTTTTCCTTCTGTTTATCATCACATTGATCTACCTTATGTTTAAATACGTGCCCTTTTTGTTAATCAGAAATTTTTTGGTTACTGTTGGCTACATTGCTGAAAATATCAGACTTGTCATAATATCCACTCTTTCTGCTTACAGGTTTTTATAATAAATTCTTCAAATATATTCTTTCTTGAACCTGCAAATGAAATCAAAGTTCTATTGGACGAACACACTGATATGTGCAAACGCATTCTTAATATCTACCGTCACATGGTAGTCCAAGTGACTATGGACAAGAAGACATGGTAAAATGCTAACATTTTTATCTTAGATTATTTATTAATAAGATAAATGTGAAAATTTACTTGGTACCTATCACAGCAGAGTGGTATTGACTATGCGAACCAGTTTATCTGAGCCAGTAAATACAGACAATATAGAGGTTATCGGCTGTGTTAAAGCCAGAAGTAAGCACCTCACACGTTTCAGGCAGCTTAGCCCTTAGTGAAAAAAGTGAGTGTGCTAGGATTTACAGATTATTATTAAGGAGCTCCTAATTACTTTTTTTCAAGGCCATTTTCCTCATCTGTCAAAGTGTTAAATTACAAAAAGGCATATGAAGCTTCACAGCCTCTATTAAACAAAAATCCTCAGATAAGCGCAGGGAACTATGAAAGTCAGCTATGGTTTGCTTTTTATCTGTGTGTACAGGAGGCTGTGTACTGTTTAAATCTTTTGTTCTTTTCCAGTGCTTAAAGTGTCTAGCCAGGTACAAGAGACTACATTTCCAAATTAATTCCTATTATTTCCCCCTCTCCTTTAAAAAATTGTCTTTAATGAGGTAGTGTATTGTAAGGAAGCAGTGGTAAGGAGATTTCAAATGTCTGACTTACTCCATTTTAAGTCGACTTGCATTCTACCTGTTACTAGCATTTCCTGAACCTCTGGTTAAGTGAGCTGGCATTACATGTGAATGTGAAGCTTGTCTCCTCTTGTGAGAAAAGTAGGAGTCAGTTCAAGGCTAGCCACTAGAAAATGTAGGAGTAATACTAGGAGACAGATTTCACTAAATTAATATTTTCTTTCCCGGTTTCACATAACTGTAAAGAAGTGTTTCTAGACTGTGATGACAAATGCTGTGCCACACAAACTAATTGAAATATGTTAACATTGCCCAAACCTGCCAAAAAGCAGGGAAAAAGAAATCACATTGAAAAAATTAAAACTTTGGCTGTAATTTCAAGTCATTGAAGGTGATGGCACTTGAATGACCTGGTAGAAGATGCTAAAGGGCAACAGGGATTTCTTACTCTCAAGTGTGAAAATTTGAGTAATTTCTTTTGCAACTGCCAAGACAAATTGTTTTCTAATCACTCTGTCCTGTTTGGAATGTGTTTAAACAAGTCCAGCTCTGTTATTATCTTTAAAAGTATACACAGAAGTATAACAAAATGGTGAGTCTAAGTTTAATGTTTTGCAGGGAACAGATGCTGCTTGTGCTACTCAGGGTTACTGAATCTGTGCTGAAAATACCACCCCAAACTTTCTTGCAATATCAAGGAAGAAAAAACTCTACATTAGCTGGAAGACTTGCAGGACCTCTTTTCCAGGCAATTAACCATAAATTCACTTTAATCCATTCACCTTAATTGTGACCAAGAGATTAGATGCAGCAACCACTGTTGACTGATTTGTCATCTTGTATCATCGATCATGTTGCTCAGATGATATGAATGGTGTGGTTTAAATAACTGACTACATTTGTTACTTTATGTCTGATATTTATGACACCATTACTTTTGGGGTACTGTGAAATTAAAAATTTGCTCTCCATTAGTTGTTTTAGGGTAACTATCAATCTGTGCAGTTTTAGCCTGCTTCCATTGCTAAATTAGCTCAAGTCAACACAAAATCTGTGCCATCCATGCTTAACCAACTGAATTTTTACTTCTTAGAGTAAGCTGTAGCAGATACTTTCAAAGTGTACAGTTGCAGAGTGCTATTGTGGTGGGGTATCTGTGAATAGGGGAAGAAAAAGGATACACAAGATACAAATGTGATGAGAAGTAATTTAAAACAGTGTTACTTGTGAGATAACTGAAAGTGACCATGAGTCAGACTTGTTGTTCCTGTCTCTCAAAAGCCTGTGTTAATGTAACATTTAATAATTTGTGAGAAGTCTGTGTGTACTGGTGACAAAGAGTGTCAGGACTGCACAGAAAGTTCAGTGTCAGTTAGAAGCTTCCTCTTAAGAAACAACGTTTGAATCTTATTTTATATGCAGAACCCAACTTTTCTTGCTTTATTCTTCTAGACTCTTATAGTAGCTTGGATCAAAGCAAATCTAAATGTGTACATCTCTCGAGAACTCTGGGATGACTTGCTGTCTGTAATGTCATCACTGACATACTGGGAAGAGCTGGCCACTGAGTGGTCATTGACAATGGAGACACTAACTAAAGTATTAGCTAGAAATTTGTATAGCCTGGACTTGAGTGACCTGCCATTGGATAAATTGAGCGAGCAGAAGCAGAAAAAACACAAAGGCAAAGGTAAGTCAACACTGTGTATGCATTGCTTGAATTTTAGCTGGGGTAATGAGATGTTTTGGCCCAGTGTACTTATGATCTAGCCTTTGTAGTGTGTGTCTGTATCTATATTTAGTATATATAGCAAGCTATCAAGTGCCTTTTGCAAGCCTGGTTGGAATATTGATCCTGAAATCCAGTGAATGTTGTTTAAATGTTCACACAAGCAAAGTTTTGTTAGGATACTAATTCATCACTAAGCCATGGTGAAGACAGGTTTTGTTGAAGCAACCTTGAGGCTATGTAAGAGGATGATTCCATTCATACTGTTAAAAGTACCCTGTTTTTAAGCTGATTCCCAGACAATTCAAGAAGTACTCTGTGGAACATAATATGGAGAGAGGGAGTGGATACTTCCTTGTAATGGTAAAGTTCTGGAATTGATGAGGACCAGGAAGTCTGTCCTTTTGGATATAGGGTTGGATTTGGAGTAGCAAAGCTTGGATTCTTGATAGAAACAAAGACAGAAGTGGTTGCTTAATTCTATGAAGCAGGAGTGGCAGTAGGGTTCTCGTTTAAAAGTACTTTGAGATCTTACAGTAAGAGGCAGTATTATATTTAGAGTGAGTAAAAAAATGGGAAAAAATTTATCACCAGTGAGAAGTAATCTATGTGGATTTCTTCTCTTAGAGGATATTCCTGTGGTCTCTTTGCTGTAGACGTTTCACATGTTTCCAAATCTTTCCTCTTGGGCAGAGCCATTATTAACATTTCCATTTTGTTCTTCTAATGTGTGAAAACTGGACAAAAATACTGTAACTGACCATGAGATATTGTTACAGGTCATGCACTTTTGTTTTCCTGTACTATACAACTTTTTTATTTTTCTTGCAAAAGACACAGTTTAAAACAACAAAAAAAAAAAAAGAGATCTGATGTGGAATAAAAATGAGTCTGGATTTTTGAATATGGGCTTAAAAAGGTTTGAATCATCTTTATTACACATACTGAGACATATGAGAAAACGTATTAGCATTCATAATAGAGGTTAGGAGAAAGCCTCCATTATTAAACATGCATTGGAGAGTTAAATCTAGCTTTAGAAGGAATAAATACAATTCAAGTTACGCCAAATTTCTTAGGTCTTGATCATTTGCTAATAGTAATGAGCATGCACTAGGGCCCTTTTAATGAGTGTAATAGTTTATCAAGTAAAATTTTTCATTATATGAATGTGGATAAGAAAATACACTGCAAATATTCTTAAGCTCACTTTCTTTTTGCATACAATTGTTTTTGATAGATCCTCTTGAGAGCTTTACCTACTTCAATATAAATTGTCAAATCTGAATTTGTTTTCTTTCATATTGGTATAGTGGGTTTTTTTGTCAAAGAGCCTTGTTCTCTGAACCCATCATGACTGGGGGGCTTGAATGTCTCCCCTGTGGAGAGAGACTGAGAGACCTGAGGTTGTTTAGTCTTGAGACCCCTCTAAATATCTGACAGGTATGTGTCAAATAGAGGGGGACAATCTCTTTTTGGTGGTGTGCAGGAATAAGACTAGGAATGATGGATACAAACTGGAACATAGAAGGTTTCACCTCAACATGAGGAGAAACTTCTTTACAGTGAGGGTGACGAAGCACTGGAACAGGCTGCCCAGAGAATTTGTGGAGTCTCCTTCTCTGGAGACTTTTGAAAGTCACCTGAATGCATTCCTGCATGATCTACCCTAGGTGATCCTGCTTTTGGCAGGAAGGTTGGACTTAATGATCTCTGCAGGTCACTTTCAACCTCTAACATTCTGTGATCCTCCCTTTTTTTTTTTCTTACGGCTTTTGCATTTCATGTTAAGATATTCTACCGTCTTTTATTTCATGGTCCTCAAATGTCACAAAATTATTTGGGAAAAATCCCACAATATTAATCATTTGTATGATTAATGATTTGTAATGTATGACTTTGTGTGCTTTGTCTAATAGGAACAGCAAAGGAAAATTTTCTCTAGTTACACGTTTTATCAGGCTACAAGTCTTGTAAACCCAGTTTTCTTGTGATTTTGCACTTGGTTGATCAGAAGGGAAAATCACAGTAGTTTAATAGCACAAAACTTCTGAAGAAGTTGAGCATCCTGCAGTGTTAATGCTCACTGACTAGGTTTATATTCTTAAAACCTAGTGCTGAGCCATTTAGCTTTGGTGACTTATTCTGTCCAGCTTTAGAACCGTTTAAAAGAGCACAACTATAAATACCTACCTGGTGATACCGCAATAGAAGTGAACAGATTTGCAATTCTGTTTTTGCAGGAGCTGGGCATGAATTCCCCAAATCTTCTGTCGATAAGTCCTTTTCTAGAGGCTGGAGTCGTGATCAGCCTGGGCAAGCACCGGGCATGAGACAACGCAGTGCTACAACCACCGGCTCTCCAGGAACAGAAAAGGCGAGAAGCATAGTCCGGCAGAAAACAGTTGGTATGTATCTGTAACAGCTGATATAGCTGGCATTTGAAAAAGGAATTCATAACTGGCTTCTGTAGCATCTTGGATAGCTTCTCTCCACAACAGTATGCTATCTATAATAGTTAAATGTGTAAATTATGAAGCTTTAATAGCTTATGGTTACTAGAACTACAGTTCCTGCAAATGGAAGTAGTGCAGTTGAACTATGAATGAGTTTTATTACTTACTTAATCTGGATTGCAGAGGTAATACTGTTGCATGTACATGAAAAATAATAAAGAATGGTGTGGATAGATGGGTAATACAAGTCTTTTTAAGTGTGTGTTTTTATAAAGTTTGTACAAAATAAGTTAGATATTTTCCAGCTGTGCAAAGAGAGGAACCTTTTAGGAATATCTTTTCTTTTACTTGTTCTGCAGTAGTAATGGCTTCAGTCTTTATGTGGTTGCTTCGATGATACTTCTTGGAAGCAAGTATATTCTGACATAGTTTTGTAAACTAGTCATGCATGTTGGCAGTTGAATATATAACTAGGTTAGCTTTTCAGAAATTGCTATTTTCATTATTTTTCCTAAAATATTTGCAGGTTTGTTTTTTAATTTAGAGAGGTTGTTCAGCCAAAGGATTTTATTTTAATGTTCTTCAAAATTCTCCACAAAAAAAAAAAGTTTTCTTATAAGACTACTGTTATGTGGGAGAGCTAATTGTTCTACTAGCATTATATACATGAGAAAACTAAGTTGCTACTCTAAAATTATTATTTCTTTATGCATTCAGATGCTACATAGCTTTTCCTGTATTTCTTGCTGTGAAAGCACCTAGTTTGTCTAAAATTTTCCTTATGGATCACAGATAGTTTAAATGTAATTTCTGCTTCACTGTAGGTAGCCTGTGATTAGCTCTTGCATTGCTCTTGTTTTAAATCTTAATTGTCTTAACAAGGTAAAGCTCATGTTAAAATTTCTCCTTCACAAATTATTAATATATCAGATATTCTGTCAGAGGGTTATATTGTTTCGTCAATTTATTAATGGTTTTGTTTTGCTGCTGTTTGAAAGATGACTATTTATATGATGTTAGCCCTGAATTGATTGAAATTTATCCTAATCAAGCTACACATTGACCTGGTTAGGAGCAAACTAATCTGATTTTAGTTTCACTGTACTTTAGCTTCCATGGTTTTGCTCTTTTCCTCCAATTATCTTACGTATTTGATATTAATAAGCCAAATTTGCATTACTGTAACCAGTTAAAATTTCAGATTTTTTTCATTTTGTAGAATACCATCTGTGGACAAGTATCACAGCATTAGTAGGGTAATTTTAAAAGATAAAAGGCCCAAAACATTTTGCCGAAGCCAGAATCGCAAACTATTATGTTTTGTTAATGAAGAACATGTTGGAAAAGCATGTTTTAACTGTCTGCAAACAGTTGTTTGGTTTTGTCTGTCAGGTCTGCTGAAAAAGCTATTTAGAAGCTTCTTGATGTGTTTCAGTTAGCACACGGTCACATAATAAAATATATATATGTAGTTACAAGTAAAATTTCCTGTAGGACATTTCACTTGTCAGATTTTCTCCTTTAGTTTAACAGTAGCTTCATAAGCTAAGTATGGAATTAAGTCAGACCTTAGATATACTGCATGATATCTTAAATGTAGTATATTTTGTGACTGCAGGTACTATGGTCTGTATCCGAGTAAGGGGAATGTGCATGTTGGATTTTTTATAGTTAGAAAAAGCTGGGGTTTCTTTTTCATGTCTTTTGTGTTGTACACGTTTTGTGTGCATCTGTGTACTGCTATATTTTGAGCCATCCTCATGCCAGCACGTGTTTATGGCTGCACCAAATTTGTGTATATGTGTATGTTACTTAGATAAAAATCACAGCTTTTCTTATATGCGGTGTGAACATTTTTAGCATGAACTTATGTAAAGTAATTATTTGTAAAGGGCCTTTGAACATGATATGCATATGGGTTGAAAAATCTTCTGTGGGGCTGGATACAGAATTTATGGCTTAGACAGAAGATTTTAGTCCTATGAAAATAACAGATCAGAAAGAATTTACTAATCTTAAATTCTGCTTTTGTCTGTAGACAACAGTGGAAGGTTATAAACTGTCATGTACCTAGTCCACATTCTGTTATCAAGTCTGTTTCTGCTTAAGATGTGTCACATCTGATTACATAGGTTATTTAAAACTGTAATTCACTGAGATCACATTTTCCTTTTAAAGTGTCTCAAAGTTAATTTTGCTTTCAATAATAATACACTGCAAATTTCCTTCTAAATTTTTTTGGGAATTTCCACCTTCCAAATTTTAAGTATCAATGCCAGAGGCAGTTTGTTTTGGTGGAAAAGGTCTAGTCAAATTACAAGGGACACTATGTTAAGATTTTTGATGAACATTGTCCAGTCTCCAAAGCTTGGTTTACTTAGAATCGTAGAATCATTTAGGTTAGAAAAGACCTTTAAGATCTATTCTGTAGGTTGTTATTTTTTTCTCTTGCTTACGTTCATTTTAATATGCACAATGTATCTCTTAAAGAGGTGTTAAAGCCTTTAAAATTTTTGTCTTATAAACTAAGTTTAATAGAAAATGGCATCAGTCTTAATGTGTCTGTCCTTTAAATTTTACTTTTTCAAACTGCTGTTGACTCCACTTAAGTTGTGCTATGTTTTGCCAAATGTGTTTTCTTCTCTGTGTACATTGTCCTACCCAAGTTATCTGCTTGTTGCTGTTGGGGCAATTCTTTAAGCTGATTTAGAAGTGCGATGTACTCAACCTTCACTGTGTTCCACTCTTGTACTTCTGATTCCCATGCAGATCAGGAGCATGAAGATTCTAAGCTATATTCCACGTTGTTTTGAAAACAAGGGGAAAGTTCAAAGAGTGATTAAATACTGTGTGGACAATATTTCTGTTAAGATGCACTGAAGTTTCCTTAATACAAGTTTAGCAGCAGCTATTTTAAAATAAGCTACCAAATTTGCAGCAGTTTGGCAAGAAAGCTGCTTAGAACAATAGATGCTACTTTTTGAAGAACTTCAGATGTACTTTGAGATTGAATGGAATATGAATTCTTGCTATGTCTTACTCTGACAAAGGAAAACAGATATCATAAAAATTCATTTTAAGTCTGTTAGAAAAGCTGAAGATACAACCTTGATCATGGTGCCACAGTTCTTATCTAAGTTTACTGTTCTGTAGGACTGTTGGCAGATGTGAAAGTGAATTAGGATATCCAGTATTTATGAAAAGATAGACCCTATGAATAAGAAAGAATTTAATACTTCTTATTGTCACACCATTTTGCTTCAGTCACTTAATTTCTAAGGTGGAACTATAACAAAGTTGTCACAAATTTTCCCACACAGAACAGGTAATTTTCCCCACGTGCTTTTGAATCTGTTTTGGAGTATGAGTATGTGTAAAATTCAGAGGTGCTTTTTCAGTAGTAAACCAGAGGAAACTAGAAAAATGCACATGTAATGTAAGTTGCTTTTTATGTTAAAGATTTTCAAGTTCCGAGTGCCTACGGAGTAACTTGTAACTTTGATTTTTCAACCCTGATGCAGTGGGAGAAAAAGTGTTAATTAGTTTAATGATTTTTGAATGCAAAATCTTTGTGATCATCATCATAAAGGCATGGTTGGTGCTTTACATAAAAGTTAAAAACTCAAAATGTCTTATGTGTCCACTGATTTTTTTTTTTTCTTTCTTACAGCTCTGCCAATAACTGCCGTGCTGAAATGTTTTAATTTTTGAATTTTCTTCCTTTTTATCTTTGTTTTCTCTGTTGCTGCTTTTTTCTGTGACACAAGCCTTTCATTATAGTCACTCTTCTTTTTTCCTTCCCCACTTCTTTCTTTTCCTTTTTAAAGCCATGAGAAGCCGATCCATTGGTGAATGTGCTCTGCCATCGGCCTATATACGCAGTGCTAAAAGTGCTCCTGTTCTGATCCATACTTCCAAACCCTTCTTGCCTGATATTGTTCTCACTCCCCTTTCTGATGAGCTTTCAGGTAGTGCCACCTCTGCTAATTTCTGCACCCCCTTTATCACTTTTTAAAACCTTCTCCTTTCAAATTCTGCTAAATCATTAAGCTTTTCAAAGTAAAAATAAATACTTGGGGGATGGGGGGAGAGGGGAAGAGATTAAGAATGAATATTTTGAGTTATTCAAATGCCATGTTATTTTTGCAATTCACTCTGGAACTGTTAGAAGTTAGTGCTGTGCCAATGTTTAGTATCATAAAACTGAAAATTATAGAAATTTGTTTTTATTTTCAATTTATTGCTAAGCAGTACTATAGCATCTGTCTACCAGAGAGTACAACTTTTTATTTGTGTTGTTTTTATTTGTGATGAGGGAGGAAGGGAAAGGAAGAGCATTTGTCATTTACATCTTTATGTGAGTTTAATTCAGTGTCACAGATGTTGTGTGGACAACCATAATAATTATCTGCTTTGGCTTCCATGGAAAAAAAGGATGTCTGAAGTTTGTGGTGTCATATAAAACCCTTTACAGCATGCCTGGTTTTGCATAATATATAGAAACATTTTAAAATCTATGTAGTTTGGAATTCTAGGTAGTTTTCCTCAACATTATTTGGTCCAGCAGAGTGGTTGATTAAGAAGTTTGCAGTAGGTTTCTTTGGATCATTTTCTTTGAACAAATAGGTTCAAGGATTAGATTAGAACTAATTTTAAGGTTGCATACATATGACTTTGCAGGTGATGTTGTTGGAGTTTTTTTCTCCAGTTATTACATAGGTGTATATTATTAGTAGTGTATGGAATTAAGAGGGTAATGGTTATATTATGCCTTTGTTTCAGTGAATGAAAGAAAGGCAACACAGTGGCAGGACTATATATACATATATAGTCAAAACTCCATACAAATATAATGACTTAATGGCAGTAACTATTTAATAGTAGATACATTGCTTTTTTTCTTTTCTGTTTCTCTGGCCTGCTTTTATTACCCAAGAAGTATCAAGAACTGTATTTTCATAACTGTATTTTATGTGTGCAAAATATAAGTCTTCTTGTTGTGAAACAGAATTTAGTACCTTAGTATTCAGTCCCAAAACATAAAGGGAGAATTAGGGAAGCTCAGGGAACTAGAGACCAGACTTTCACAATGAAAAATCAGAACATAGATGAATGCAAAGCCTTACACCACAAAAAATAGTAAAATGCAAATTATATATAAGTTATTTAATGAATGTATGACTGCAAAGGTTATCTATTCTGAAATATAAATTACTGGAACTTAGATAAGATTTTTTTAATAGGAATGGTACATGGACAACTTGCCAAGAAAAAGATCTTATAAGACCATAACATCGTTGGAAATAGTCAGTTCTTAATGAAGGTCTTAAGAGCCAGAAGGAAATGAGCTTTCACAGTGAACTATTATTTAGTCATATAGTCACTGTTACTTAATTATCCTGTCTTAATGAAGCCAAAAGTGCTTTTGCAGTCAAATTTTATTATCCATGATTCTAAAAAGTCTTCACTTGTATCTTCTGATTTGTCATAAACCTGACGACTTTCTTCATATTATCCTTTATGTGGATACTCATCCAATACAAAAACTGCATGACCAGTGTAATTCTTAAAAGTGAAATGATTTTACAGACCAGTCCACTTCTAACATAGAAACATAGCTCTAGATGCTGTCTTCTCAAACAGATGGATGTTCAAACAGCTTCATGATGTGTGCAAGAGTCTTGAACACTGCTAGACTAAAAATCTGTAGAGAAAATATGGATGGGGAGGTAATAAAGGAAAAACTTTCCACCGGATCAGGGTGTGTTTTGCTGATTTAATTTTCTGCATTTTTAAAAAGTTGTGCCCCCTCTCTTTTTACTGGCTTTTCTTCTTACAGTAAACACATTCTTTTCCTAAAGCCTTCTACATATAGAGGCACAAGATGTAATTTGGGAAATAATTATTTTTGTCGTAAGTGTACTTTGATTAATGATGTTTAAGTATCTGTAAAAGCCCTTCTTCTTATTTCCTGATTATATGAATACCCCTATTATCCAAACTGACTTTCAGATCCATCCTAGTGGGGAAAAAAAAAAATAGGATGCCCTAATCTATAGTGTAGCATTAGCTCCGTTTTACCTTCAAAACTCCTCATTGAACACTCTTGAATCTTAACAGGTAGCCTGAAATAAAGCATTTATGCTGAAACCTTTACCTTGTGTACAGCACAGTGTATTATTTCAAGAGTAAAGCAGAACACTCCACTATAATTTTCTACTTTTGTAATGTTTGTGCCTGAAGATCAGTGAGACAGTTAAAATTTATTTCAGCTCTCTATTGATATTTAGGCATCTATCATCTTAGAGGATCTTTTTCCTGGGATTGTGATTCCTTCATATAGTTTATTAGTTATGCCATATTTCCACATACAGAATATTTGAAACTTTTCAAATTGATTCCAGAAAGTGGAAGAGGAGATTTATGCTTTTTTGTGTTTAGTTAGTAAAGCGATTTGGGACAGTGCAGTTGTTGTAAATATGCAGTATTTCTGAAAGGCACTTTTAACCTGTCAGAATCATAGGAAATGCAGTTTTATACATTTCATAAAATCATAAAATGCTTTGGGTTGGAAGGGGCCTCTTAAGATCATCCTGTCCAATCCTCCCCAGTGGTGACATCCTCAACTAAATCAGGTGGCCCAGAGCCCTGTTGAGCCTCACCCTGAATATCTCCAGGGATGGAACCTCAGCTACCAACCTGGGCAACCTGTTCCAGTGCTCCACCACTTGTTTGCAGGGTATCTGTTAAAACAACCCTTTGTTTCTGTAACTGTTGAGAATTGTCATGTACAAGACTGCCTATAAAAAAAAAAGTTGAAGTAAGATGTAGGCAAGATTGCTGGAAGCAATGGGCTACAAGAACAGACTAATTAATTGCAGGTGAAAGATCTTTATTCACTGGGACTAAAAGAATCAAAGGAAATATTAACATGAAAAGGAGATGTATATTAAGCCTTTATATTCATGTTCCCTGATCAAAAAGTAATCATTAAATATAAGGGAATCATAACTGTAGTGTCAGTATGGTTGTATTTACTCTTAATCTCAGAAACTCATAGAATGATTGCATTCTTCTATAATTCAAAATAAAAGTTGAGAAGCACAAAGAGGTTATTTTTTCTCTGCTTTCTTAACTGACTTTCTCTTATTAAATACAATCCTGTTCCAGTGCTGTATGGCAATCTTCTACTTGCACTCATGCTATCTTGATAGAATATGTTAGTGAGTTTGTATTTTAGCACGTCTGTCTCACAGTTGATGCTGATAAACTACCTCTCCTTTCTGCCTTCCCACAGAAAAAAAGAGAAGCGAGAGTGATGTAAGTAGAGATTGAAATTGGTAGTTCCATCCAGTCTCACCCAATCTCTTCCTCACTGTAGCATATGAGGAACCAGGCCAGCGTTTCTCTTAAGTATGTGCAGTGTGCTTTCTGGACTACTGTTGCAATGCAGTTAGTGAAAACTCCTTAGAAATTGATGGTGTCCTGTGCAAGGGTGAGCCCTGGTTATGAAGAGACTGTTCTGTGGTTTTAAACGTTGTATTTTCAGTGCTGATACTGCAATAACATTATAATTTTCGTTCTCTTAATTTCTTCCTCTGATCTACAAAAACTAAATCTCTATTGTTAGACACACTACACATTGTTGGAAAATGTAATTGTATGTACTAGTTGTGTACCTAAGCACCTAAAATTAGTCCTGGATCAACATTGAAAGAAATCTGGCTGAATTTGTTTCAATGTGTGGAGCTGCTTGGCGTGCTTTTGGAGTTCTACATCCTGTGATGTTTAACATCCTGTAAAATCATAACTGCATGCATGCACAGTATGCAATCCTCAGGCTGCTGCTTTAGATAAGCTTGAGTTTATAAAAGGTATGAAAGCTGCATATTGAGGGTGTAAGATGAGATCGATGTATTGTAGTTATATGTATTATTCTCAAATATGACATTATCATACATGTTTTTTGGCTGAATCCTATACTATTTTCTTTGTAGCTATAAGGAATAATTTTGATACTATATGAGCATAACCTGTATTAATCTCTGCGTAAGTCAATAGATTGTTTCATAGAATCTTAGAATGGCTTGGGTTGAAATGGATCTTAGGGATAATTTTCTCCAATCTCCCTACTCAAGGCCTTATCCAACCTGGCCTTGAACACCCCCATGGAGGAGGCATCCATGGAGCATCCCTGGGCAGCCTCTTCCAGAGTCCTACCACCCTTGTACTGAAGAACTGCTTTCTGACAGTCAGTGTAAACCTACTCTCCCTCAGCTTAGAATCATTCCCTCTTGCCCTGTTGCTAGACACCCTTATGATAAGTCCCTCTCCAGCCTTCTGTAGCACCCATCCCTTCAGATACTGGAAGGCAGCTATAAGGTCCCCTTGAAGTCTTTCCTCCTCTAGGCTGAACACCCTCAGCTTTCTCTGCCTGTCATTATAGCAGAGGTGTTCCAGCCCTTGGATCACCTTTGTAGCTTCAACAACTGTCTGCCCTTTTTATGATGGGGACACCAGAACTGCATGCAGTATTTGAGGTGGGGTCTCAGAAGACCAAAGGGGCAGAATCCCCTCTATAGACCTGCTGGCCGTGACAGAGAAAAACACCATTCATTTCAGAGAGTGTTAGTTCATAGAGTTAAGTTGAGCAGGAGCAATAATGAGAATTTAGTTGCTGGTTAAAGCTGAAGAGAGAATTAAGCAATAAGGAATTTGACTGTATCTGATGATTTTCAGTTCATGTTTATTTTCTGAAATAGCTTGCATGCCTGCTCTCTATTTCCATTACAGACATCTTTATTTCCTGTGTAACAGCTTTTTAACAGCTCAGTAAGTTTTCTGTCAGGCCAAATTTTATTTCAAAATTCTAGCCTCTGAGAAATTGAGCATGGAGATACCACTTCTCATCCTCTTCCAACTAAGTACAATTAAGTACAGTTGTATCTCATTCCTCCAGTTTATATCCTTTACTCAGGAGGAAAGTACAAGAAAATTCAATTCCAACTCTGATGTTCTCAGAAAAATGTGAGCTCCTGTTTTACAGATTTCTAAGGTGACTGCAGAGTATAGGTATAGAGATCCATGAAGCAATGATTTAAAATATTTTTTTTAATTAATTCAAATAGATTCTTTATTTTGGCAGTAGCATGTCAGATTTCAGGAAACAAAAGGGGTTAAATTTTGTGCTGACTTTAATTAAGTTCACTATTGCAGTCCTGAGGATAAACTGTCTAGAAAGAACAATAAGGTGAGTCTGTTTATTGTGGCAAGTAAAACTTGCTGATGTTCTTTTATTCCTGACTTTAAGAACACATCCACAACTTCTTAAGTGGTAAGTAGTTAAAAATAAATCTGGGGAATAAAGAGTCTATCAAAAAGGAAATTGAGGAAGCTCTTTTTACCTTACTGTTTAAGTGTCTATCTCATTAAAAGACTGCAAAGGATAGCAAAAATCCATGCAATTAGTGGAATTGTCTGTAAGAGATACTTAGTCTTGCCTACAGTTATGGTTTAATAGCATGAAGGCTCCCTAAAACAGATCAGGAAATCTGAAAAGAACTATAAAAGTTCATCGTTTTGGTAGATGATGTGAAGTGGGCTGAAGATATTTCTGTACTATTTCTAGATGATCCATGTTGGAACTGCAGCTTTCCTTGTAGTTCACCGTGTTTTGTACTGATGCTAGCATAGTTGCAGTCTTAGCAGAGATAAGGAATCACTGATTTAAACAGTCATAACAAATGTTCTTATCTTTCAGGACAGAAGTGGGGTTACTCTAATGTTAACTGTTGTGAGGCTTTTCCAGGATGTTTTTGAGTACCAGAGTAATTTGGTAATTCTTGTAAATGTAAAACTGGAAGAGGTGGGGGTGGTCAACCTCCAGTAAGTATTTAGTTTTGCATTTTGAAGATGAGAGACAAAATGTCTTTCTACATTAAAAGACTCTCTCTCTAAATTATCCATGATGTATAGTCATCTTCTCTGTATAGGGCCTGCTCTTCCCTGTCATTTAGGCATACATTGTATTACTGATGCCATAATATCCGTAACTGTATGATAATGTTCTTTATGATATTTTGGTAGCTTGTATATATTCATACAAATAATAGTTTGCCACTTTCATAGGCAATTCCAACTTCCCAGAAAACTTGTTGTTTTTGGAGTTGTGCATTTCTGAGAAGATAAAAAAACCATGAAGGGTGTTACTGTTAAGCTGATTTGTATTCCAGGTAACTGTTCGCCAAACAGGCTAGCTGGAATAATACAGAATTACTGAATTTATTGGCACAGCCCTAGCTTTAACTGTATTTCCAAATGTTCCATGGTCTCACTGTTTGTTCTCATGCATGTTAACATTTAAAACTGTGTTCTGATGATCTAACTCATTTATATTACATTCTGTACTGGATATTATGTGCGTGTGTTTTTAACATTCTAGTACTGGAAAAAATGTTTTTGTTGTACTTAAGAAAACAAGACTCTGGACTTTCCTGGCTTTTAAAGTCCTGTAATTAGGATGTAAGGGTAAATGAATACTGTTTCTGTATAAATTTTAGTGCATGTTACATATACTTTTTTTCCTACAGACATTGACGACACTCAAATTCTTCCACGTCCATCTCGAGTCAGACATTTTTCACAGAGTGAGGATGCTCCAAGTGAAGTGTTTGGTGCATTAAATGAGGAACAGCCAATGCCACGAAGCAGCAGCACCTCTGACATCCTGGAACCATTTGCAGTCGAACGAGCCAAAGGTGCAGTTCCTGTCATTGACACTTCATCCCATCATGCTCCAAGTTTACAGAGTTCCACTGAGACCTCTTCAATGCATAGATCCACTGAAAGCCATGTCACTGATACAAATAGCAGAGAATCCTCCTTGGAAGTTGGGGATAGTATTTATGACCATCTTTGTCATTTAATAGGGCCGGTAGAATTTGCAAACACAGCCTTTGAACAAAGCCAATATGTTGACCTTGAAGGTGAAGATGATCTCCTTTCCTCTCTGAGAGAATATCTTAAAGAAAAAGAAGAACTTTGCGGTAACTTTGAGATAGGTAACTGTGAGGCTTCTGCTCACGAAGTTGATACATCAGTAGATAGGAATGATAGATTTCCACTGGATGGATTAGAAAATAGAGATAAGACCAGTCAATGCACAAATAGCACTACTGTTACAGAAAGAGCTGGTAACACAGACCTGAACCTAGAACAAAACCAAAGTGGCTTTATAAGTAATATTGCACCTACTCAAATAGACAATTTTACAAGAAATCAAGCACTTGATAAAGCCAGACAGCTAAACATTGATAAACAGTATGAAAGCCTGTTTATTCATGGGTCAAGTAGTCCTAACAGCAAAGAAGGGAAGAGACATCTGTACAGGCAGGCAGCTACTGAGGCTGATGTAGATTTAGATGTGGAAGCAGCAGTAGCTGAAAAGCATAAAAGTGCCCATTTTAATGAAAAAGCCACCAACTCAAGTGCTACACAGGCAAAGAAAATTCTTCCTAAAGCACAAGTTAACCCTCAGATGCCTCACAGCACAGGCATAAGCAAACTGTCACCAACTAAAAGGAGTATATCTGAAACCGTAACTCATAGGGCTAAAATCATGAAAATAACAACTAAAAAAAGAAATAGTGTTCATGTTACTTTTAGACCGTCTACAGAATCAGTTCAATTTTACAATCCTCTTGAGAGCAAAGAGGCTGCTTGGAAAGCAAGACTTCGTAAACTTGGTGGCTTCAGTAGTAGTGGTAGTGGTGGCAACAACAGCAGTACCAGTGCAAGCAGCAGCCCACCACCTGTCACGGAGCTGGTTAGACCTGGAATATATAGACCTCTAGAGGCAATCAGTGCTGCTCCAGCTGGCAGCAAGCAAATTAAGGAATCTACAGACACTCAAGCGGCCATGTTGCAAAAAGATGATATTGCATTTAATCAGTTTCATAATCGTAGTGCCTTTAGAGCACCAGGTCAGGAGTCAGCACAACAGCAGGGCTCCCTGGGTGGTGTTTATAAAACTGTTGTACATGCTCTTTCGAAGCCGAAGGCAAATGTTTCCCCACAGAGGCAGAACAGAATGCCAGCAGAGGCTCCACTGAGGGATCTGTACAGTCATGTAATGGGCTATTTTGGAAGGAAAGCTGCAGGTGAGCACTAACAGTGTGCAGAGTGCAAAAGGAGAAAAGCAGCACCAGTTTGGCTTAATGCAACTGAAGCAAGCTCTGATAAGCAATCAAAAGGCTTTGGGATGATCACTGCTTTCCCTGTTCGGTTGTGCATGCGCCTTCAGCCAGCTGATTTTTCTCCCAGCATAAGTTACTTTTATATACTTTAAATTACTAATTTCCCTTTTCAGAATGTTTAGTTGAACCTCTTTGCTGCTGAAGACCATTAGGTTAGGGAAGAGGAAGAGACAATAAATGACCTAACAAAGGATTAAGTTTTGAGAGTTTTAAATTTTTGTCTGTCGTGCAAAGCCTTAAAATCCAGCGTACTGAACAATTGGCATCTGCATATTTTATCAGAATGTGCTGTTTCCCTCAGAATGGAGTTTGTTTGTCAAAAGGACCTGGCTCTTGATCAGCTGGGTTGAACTAATTGTATTTCTGGTTCATTTAGTGTGTTTTCTTCTTCCTCCTCTTCCTCCTTCTCCAAAACAAAAAAATCCCTTAAATTTACATTTGAAGGTCAGTTTAGATGATTTTAAAAAGACAGTCCAAAACAAATCTGTTAATGAAATTATTTCATTAAAAAGCTTGGTTTGAGTCTTTTTCAAAACATACTGTAGGTCTTTCTGTATTTGTTCATCAACATGGATGCAGTTACATCTTGGCAACATCTTCCATTGCCTTTTTTTTTTTTTTTCTTGGACTCATGGATGTTCATGAAGGTCTCATGATAGTCTTTCTCCTGCTAACTATGAGACCTCTGTGGACTGATCAAAAGAGAAGACTGTCATTCTCATATCCATTATCTTAGTCCATGTCACCTTAAATGAACAATAACTTTCAGCAGTAATGTAGGTTTTCTTTTTCCCTGTTGTTATCCTGGCATGATTAACAGAATATTCTGTACTGCATCCTGCACCGAGATGTTAATGCCACCTGAGGGCGCTCTTCGTAAGCATAGTACCACAAGAGCGTGACTGTCATGGGTCTCACAAAAGCAATTCACATCCCTGCAGAATCTAGAGCTATGAAAAAGAGATCTCTGGAAAGCACTGATTGTAGAAGTGCCATTTATTTGAAATCTGGAAATCTGTAACATTTTAACAGAGCCTCATGATTAGAATAAGCCAACATTGTGGAATAATTCTTACAGAGAAAATGTGAATTGAAATAACTTGAGGATTTTGAAGTTGAAGATTATGAAGTGAGGTCTAACAGCCACAGCTAAATGTAACACTGATAAATAAGTGAACTTAATTAGTTGTTCATGACCGTTGACCATCCAGACTTTGAATTTTCATTCCATGTACTAGCATGTAATTTAATTACATAACATTTTCTTTGCACTATTTATACTAACTGTATACAGTGCCATGTTGACATTTGTCATTAGTACAATTTACAGCCCAGTTTTCTTTTTTTCCACTACATTGCTTTTCATTAGGAATGCAATGAAGAAGGAGCCTGTAGAAATTGTATAAAACATTTAGGGTTTATTACTTATTTGTCATGATATGGAGGAAGAATATATGCTTTATTCTTAAAGCAAGCATTAACAACTTTGAGTAGTGCTTACCTATAAGCTTCTTGCTCTGAAAGGTGGTACTGGAAATCAACTAACCCCTGCTTAGTGGGAAAAAGAAGCTATACTAATTCTTCAAGTAGAATCTGCTTTAAAAGAGACAAAAACTTAAAATGCATGTTTAGCAATTTTTATTTTTAAAAATTTGTGTTGATTAGCAGTTTTTTTCATTTGTTACTTTTTGTTTTGAAAATACCTTGATGTGTTCTTTACTATATACAGTTGTTCATTTGCTTTTAGCTAATAGAGAGGACTTGAGTCAAAAGCTGCATCCTATTGATAGCGATATTGGCAGTAGCAATACAAATGTTCCTGACCTCATGGATGAATTTATAGCTGAGAGACTCCGCAGTGGTAGTGCTCTGGTAAGCCTCAAACTTCCTACCTTAAAATATGTAAGTCTGCATATATATGAATTATAAATCAGTTCACTAGAATGTATCCATCTGGATTTTATGAAGCAGAAAGAATTAAGAGTATCACTTCATTTTGCCTTGCCATTTGTATTTTCATGCCTATTAAACCTTCATTGAGAAAGCAATGCAGAAGTTTGTCAGTTGACTATCTCATGAAATTAAAGAGCCTTAATTGCACCTGTGAAGAGCTTTGTACACAGACACTTTCAGAATAATGGTTTATATGTAAATTTGTAGTCCTCAGTGAGGTGTGTAAAGTTAGGTACCAGGTTGTAATACGATAGTACTCTCTACAGGTATAATCAGCACAGCGGACTACAAAACTACACCAGTACCTGTCTTTCCTTTACCTTTTTATTTCACTTACAAGTGTTGAATAAGTTTTTGTAAATAGTTCTTTACTAATTGAATCAACATTTCATATGCTTTTTTTCTTAACACGTTTCCAGAAGTGTCATGTTGTTTGGAATATTGTTCATAATGAGAAATTTTAATCAGTTTCAAATCAAGAATTTCTGCTTGCTGTTGAATGCATACAGAACAAGATGAGTGATTTGAAGACATAGTTTATTAACTAACAACAAAAGGGAGATACAAAATAAAACAAAACAGTTGCAAATGAAGAACTCTTCTGTAGAAGAGTTCCCAGCAAGTAGTTTAGTTGCTGGTAACGAGGGTAAGAAGAAGGTTCTTTAAATTAATTAGAAAAATTTGTTATCTTTTATAAATGACAAGAGAAGACCTATAGAGTTCGTCCAAATATATGCTTTTTTTGGTTTTTGTACTGAACTTATGTCTAGGAAACTTGATTGTTGCTGAAAAGTGTTCTTTTCAGTAAGTCTTGAGTTACAAGACAGAAATGCTAACTTGAAGTGTATAAAAAGATGTTAACTGGGTCTGCAAATTAATAAACCAGCAAACCTCATAGCTGGCCACAGAAGAAACAAGATCAAATACCATTTGTTTTCACATAGATGGGTAAGAATATTGATTATTAATAGTTCAGAGGAGAGAATTGATACTTCCTTAGGTAACACAATCCAGCCAAAATAATTTTGGGTATTTTGAAAGTGCTGTTGATTTTTGCAGTCTAGCACATGACAGTAGATATGCCTCCTTAAAACAGTTTCAACCTACCAATTTCAGGCTGTTGAATCTATTTAATGCTAAAACCTTGTACCAAGAAAAGCTTGTCAGTCCAAATAAATCTCACGTCTTAATTAATGCCTGTGTACCACGTGCTAGTCTGAATCCTTGCCTTTTAAGTTATGTGCCCAGGAAGTAATCACACAACTAAAATTTGTATTTACAAATTCTGTGACTTCATGGGTTTTTCACTTGCTGCTGCATGTATAGCGTTTTGGAAAGTCTCTGCTATATATGTAGTGAGATGACGATTTGTGTTTTAGGTACTTAAAAGTTACTTGTGATGTTCTGACACTTGCAAATATGAGATTGCTTTTTCTATTATATGTAAATTAGCCACTCAAGATTGTAAGATAATTTAAGTCCCTTCAATGTTTAGAATGTGACAAGAAGAGGAAGCAGCCCTGGCAGTCTGGAAGTTCCTAAAGACCTTCCTGATATACTGAACAAACAGAACCAAATGCGCCCTATAGATGACCCAGGGGTGCCTTCAGAATGGACATCACCTGCCAGTGCAGGCAGCAGCGACCTCATCAGTTCTGACAGCCACTCTGATTCCTTCAGCGCCTTCCAGTATGATGGACGCAAATTTGAAAGCAAGTATATTTTTCCACAAGTAACAACATTTTTGCTTGCTTGCTTGCAAGTTGCCTTTTTTAATCTGTGGTAAAATTACGTGCCAGCAGTTTCCTGTAAAGAGGTCCTTATTTCACTTTCCCAGCAAAATTCTTCCCATGTTACGGAGTGGAGTTCTTGAGAGAAGCTGTTGTGTTTATGGTGTACTAAACAAAATAGCACTGCAGTACTACTGTGTAAAAGGAGAACAGTGAACAGAAGTTAGAAAGCAATACTGTCTTCTGCCTGGAGAGTATCCATCTGTTTTGCACAAAATACGAAATGGCAAAGTTGCTTCTTTTGGAAATTAGTTGAATTCACAGAATCACAAACATCCAGGTTGGAAAAGACCCTCAGGCTCACCAAGTCCAACCTCTAACATTACTCTATAAGATTCACTTTAAATCATATCTCTAAGCACCACATCCCAATGACCCTTAACCACAGCCAGGGTCAGTGACTCCACCACCTCCCTATGCAGCTCCTTCCAGTGCCCGACCACTCTCTCTGTGAATAAGTACCCCGTCTCAGCATGAGGCCATTTCCCCTTGTTCTGTCTCCAGTTACCTGTAAAAAGAGACACCAGTCTCTCCGTAATATTCCTTCAGATACTTGTAGACAGCAATGATGCCTCCTTTCAGCCTTCTCTTCCCCAAACTAACCATCCCCAGCTCCCTCAGTCGCTCCTCATAAGATTTATTCTCTAGGCCCTTCACCAGCTTTGTTGCCCTCCCCTGGACCCGCTCCACCACCTCCACATCTCTCTTGTAGTGCAGTGCCCAAAGCTGAACACAATACTCAAGCTGTGGCCTCACCAAATACGAGTACAAGGGACGATCACCTCCCTACTCCTGCTGGCCACAACATTTTTAATACGGGCCAGGATGCCATTGGCCTTCTTGGCTGCCTGGGCAGACTGCTGGCTCTTACAACCCACAGCTCCCTTTCTGCCAGGCAGCTCTCCAGCCACACTGCCCTAAGCCTGTGGCATTGCTTGGTGTTGTCTATATGATGTGTCATGGTGTTTGAGATGGCCTGCTCAGTGGCCTTCCCTGGTACTGAGATCAGACTGACAGGTCTGTAGTTTCCTAGATCTTCCTTTTGGCCTTTGTTGTAGACGGGCATAATATTTACTACCCTCCAGTCCATTGGCACCTCCCCAGTTAGCCAGGACTTCTGGTACATAATGGAAAGTGGCCAGTCGAGCACATCTGCCAACTCCCTCAATACCCTTGGGTGCAGCCCATCTGGCCCTACAGACTTATGTATGTCTAAGCAATGCAGCAGGTCAATGATCACTTCCTCGTTTATTGTGATGTCCTTGTGTATGTCTAAGCAATGCAGCAGGTCAATGATCACTTCCTCATTTATTGTGATGTCCTCGTTGCTGTTCCCCTCCCTGACCCCTACTTCACAAGGGTGGGTGCCCAGGACAGTGCTGCATCCAGTGCTCAAGGCCGAGGCAAAGTAGACACTGAGCACCTCAGCCTTCTCCTCCTCCTTAGTCACTAGGTTTCCCTCTGCATTCAGTAGAGGATGTAGATTTTCTCTAGTCTTCCTTTTGCTGTTAATGAATGTATAGAAACTTTTTTTACTATCTTTAACAGCTGTAGTTAGGTTAAGCTCTAGCTGTGCTTTGGCTCTCCTAATTTTCTCCCTACATAGTTTCACTGCATCTTTATAGTCCTCATGAGGTACATGCCTCCTCTTCCAAAGACCATAGATTCTCCAGTTGTTCTTGAGGTCCAGCCTAAGGTCCCTATTTAGCCAGCCTGGACGCCTTCCCTGCTGACTTGTCTTTCAGCACACAGGCACAGTCTGCTCTTGTCTTTTAAGACTTTCCTCTTGAAGTGAGTCCAGCCCTCCTGGACTCCTAAATTCTTCAGGATAGCTTCCCAAGGGACTTTGTCCATCAGCCTCCCAAACAGGCGAAAGTTTGCCTTCCAGAAGTCCAAGGTGGCTGTTTTACTAACCCCTGTCCTTGTTTCCCCAAGGATAGAGAAGTGAATCATCTCATGATTACTCAGCCCCAGATGTTCTCCAGCTTTTGCTTCCCCCACTAGTTCTTCACTCTGTTCATAAGAAGCAGATCCAGAAGGGCACCTTCCCTGGTTGGCTTTCTCACCAGTTGTGCCAGGAAGTTATCCTCCACACAGTCCAGAAATCTCCAGGCCTATACTGTCAGTACTGTATTGTATTTCCAGCAGACATCCAGGAGGTTGAAGTCCCCACAGGAACAAGGGGTAGCGATCATGAGACCTCACTTAACTGTTAAAAAAAAAAAAATAATCTACCTCTTCATCCTGATTGGGTGATCTATAGCATATTCCCATCACAATATCGCTCTAGCTGTTCTTTCTCTTCACCCATAATGACTCAACCTTATCATCACTTTTGTTAATTTGTGTGCTTTCATATGCTTCCCTAACATAGAGGGCCACTCCACCACCTCCTCTTCTATGCCATCTCTTCTGAAGAGTTGGTACCCTTTGATTGCAGCACTCCAGTTCTGGGAGTCATCCCACCAGGTTTCTATGATGGCTTCTATATCATAGTTACTCTGTAGTACAGTGGCCTCCAGCTTCTCCTGTTTATTGCTCATGCTGCGGGCATTGGTGTATAAACATTTCAGGGAGGAATTGGAGTACATAGTTTTAAACCTTAAGCGGGGGAAATCCTTCTGGTTGTCTAAGATACCAATACACCAAGATACCAAGACACCAATCCACGAGTGATGGACTACTACTCCCAGGGTTCTCAGCAAGGCAAGCTGCATCTGCATCCCCATCCCCCTTTGAAACTAGTTTAAAGCCTTGTCGGTGGGCTTAGCTAGCTCATGTGCAAGGATTCTTGTTCCTTTATGGGGCAGATGAGCTCCATTTGTCACCACTAGATCTGGTACCAAGAACACTTCCCTGTGGTCAAAAAAAAAAAAAAGTTCTGCTGATGGCACCGTCGTCTAAGCCATGTATTAATCACATTGATTTTTTTTTTCCCACTTCAATATCACTTGCTATTACTGGAGGGATTGAGGATATCATCACTCGTGCTCCTGAACCCTCAAGTAATCTGAAGGCCTTGAAGTCTTTTCAGATTCCTTTTGTATGCCTGCACATTGCTTCCTCACTTCCAATGTGCATAACCAGCAGTGGGTAATAGTCAGTCAGTCGTACAAGATTGGGGAGCCTCTTAGAAATGTCCCTAACAAATGTTTTCTTTTGAAAACACTTAAGTAAAACTTAAAGAAGGGCTTCTGATATTTTTACAGCTGTAGATAAGATACTTACTGTAATGTCATGGTAAAATAATTTGCTTTGTGAACATCACTGTGCTTTCTCTCATAACAGAATTAATGCTCTTCATTCATTCTATTTATCCATTTACAATCTTGTACAATAGAATGGATCATTGTGGTTACTGGGGGTTATGACTTCATGTATTATATAGGTGAGAAATAATATTTATACAGTAGAATTAATTGAAAAAAGTACAGCTTTTAGATATGTAGATACTATGCAACTATGATGGTTTTCAAACCTATATTTTCGCATGCGTTTTTTTTTTTCAATTAGTGTTAAAAAAGCTATTTGTTAGAATATCATGTTTGAAATGTTTGAAAATAATGCTTCAGTAACCAAATTTGGTATTTCTTCTAATTCATACATTTTACAAATAAATTTATTAATGTATGTTTCCATTACTTTGACTGTATTGTCATGCAGGTGCACTTAGAGCAACTGAGCAGCAAGCAGGACATGCAGTAGGAATGTCTTCATCAGAAGTAGTGACAGTTTTGTGATAGAAATGAGAATATTCATAATAGTGAATTGCTTTCTGCTGTTACGTTTTTACGTGTATTTATTTTGCAACAGTGTATTAGTAGCACGGGAAATGCACATGCAGATATTCCATGAAGGGATTTTGGAGGTCTTTAGCTTTTGTTTTTTATACCAGTGGCATTTTTAAGTTGTATGTTAATCCAGTGCTTTCCTCTTACAGATTTCAGCTTTGGCACTGAGGCAGGAACGCCAGCTTCTACTGACGTTGATGCAATTTCTGCACAACAACAGAGTGCTGAGGAGCAAGAAGTGGCCAGTCTAACTACCCTCCACATAGATTCCGAAACAAGTAGTCTCAATCAGCAACCATTGTCTGCTGAAGCTGCAACTATTACTGGTAAGGTAGTTAAAAAAAAAACAAAACAAAACCCAAAAACCCAAGCCTGAAGAAAAACAAAAACCAAGCCCAAAAAAACCCCCATGTATTTCAGAAAAATGCAAGTTCCAATTTCTGCTATGAATCTATAATCTATGTAAGATGATTCTTGGATTGCAGAGGTTTTTTTTTTATTGCTATTGAAAAGTAATGAAGGAAATAACAGAAGTAGAAAACCTTTGTCTGATTTAGCTACCCATATGATCACTGGCCTGGTGCTAAATGTATTTTAAAGCCTCGATGAAAAAGCTGTACGATTACCAGGAAGAAAATCCTTACCACATAATGTATATTAGATCTCTTACAAGTGTCTGTTACTGGTTGTCAAATAGCTAGTTTTCAGAAAGAGTTTTCTTGGAAGGCCATGACAGTGCTCTTTCAAACCAGTGTACCACACTGAGTTATCACAGGATGCTTTAATATGTGATATGCATCCACCTTAACCCCTCCTTGTATTGTAATTTGTGTAACTGGGACCTCATATTATGCAAAATGTTCATTAATACCTCTTATATTGTCTGTTGTGTAACTGGGAGCTTTTAATACACAAAATGTTCATTATTGTGCCATATAAGATTAGTTTCCATTTGTGTAACTTATTAATTATCTTTTTCTTAATACTTTCCATGTTGTTGTCATTAAAAAGCCTGTTAGTAAGCAGTGTTTGATAGACTGGGTTGGTGAGCTTGAGGCCGCACCAGTTTACTTTGCAGCTGTTACTTGACAGGACAGCAGTTAGGTTAGCAGCTAACCCAAACTGAATGTGCTCCTTTCTGAAAGAGAGAATCTTCCTCTCTGAGGAGTAGTTGGAAGAAGTCTCTTGCCAGATTCTGTAAAAGAAGTAAAGTTGTCCTTAGTCATTTTCATACTCACTGTTACCTGCTGCCATTTCTGTTAAGCCTTGGGAGCAAATATACCTATCTGTGAAAGCTTATGCCTACGCGCGTCATATTTTTTGTGAGAAATCAAATCTTGTGTTTTCTGAGATATTGAAAGACATCTTTACTTCTTCTGGCATAGTTTTCATTTTCTAAAAGAGCCTTTCTGCTGAAAGAAGCATGGTCATAGCTTTCTTGGACATTGTTGTTCAGCTTGCCTTTCATTCTCTCCATTTTTTCTTTGCTGTGTGCTTGTTTAAAGCCCTTGCAGCAAATCTGTTCCTTTTATATGTTTTTTTATATGTTAATAATTTCATTACTGTTTGGTCTTTTCATCCAAGTTTGTCCTGTAATATAATTGATAAGATTGCAATTAATGACTGTGTTGTCCATTGTGAGATGCTGTGCCTGCCTCTCTTCTTGTTGTTTGGACGACTGTTTTAGAGAGAGAGCTTTTGTATATCACATTCATTTGGCTGTGTTTTCTGAGGAAGCAGGACTTGTGCAGTTACAACACCTTTGTTCCACACTACAACAATGTCAGAACTCATTGTCTAATTTCTGCTAAATTGGCATATAAGAAAACAGGAGGATATTCTTTTCTTCAAAGTTTTATGAAGTGTAGGCAGCTCTCTGGTGAAAATTGCATGTATGCAGAATCTCATGTCACAGAGGCTGCAGTGGGAATTCACTGTATTAGATACCAGCAAAGCCATGCAGAATCTCAACCTCAAAATGAACTCTCAAGAAATGAGTTTTTATAGAATGGCTTAGGTTGAAAGGGACTCTAGAGGTCATCTATTCCACCTTCCCCACCATGGGCAGGGATGCCTCTCAACTAAACTCAGCTTCTCAAGGCTGAGTTCAACCTGGCCTTGAACACCCAACCCACAGGAGTTTTCAGTGGTTCTGCCACTTGGAAAACTACTTGTTTCTAAATAGTTTTGCTTGGGAGGTATTTTGAAGGAAGGTTTTTACTTTTTACTTGGCATACAGGCATGATTTCATATTCTAAACAAATGATTGAGTTTACTGATTGCTGTTTACTATTCCTAGAATAAGTTGAAGCCATAGTAGTCTCAGTCAAATTTGGATTCACATACATGAAAGCATCTTTTAGTGCTTCTTAAAAGACTCCAGTAGTTCAGCAAATTTTTCATTATATTTCTGTCCATTCTCTTCCATCATATGAAGGTTTCCTTCCCCCTCTTTCTATGTTTCCCTCCCTCTCTTTCTTTAATAGTTTCCTTCCCTCCCCTCCATTTAGTTCAGATAGAGTCCTTTGCAGGTTAAGAATGTAATTGTTTTTTTAACTAGTATTTCTGTTTTGATGACATGGATATTTTCTATCAAATTTTTTAAATAATTTGTTCTCTTTGCAAGAAAGAATATCCAAAAATTTGAGTAAATTACTATTTATTATTACTTTTGCATTGCTGTCCTTGAAGTTCAGTTTATCTCCAATCCTGAACTCTACATGTTGTTTGAATATTTTTTTGTCTCAGTTACTTTAGATAAATAGTTAAAATTAGTAGATTTTAATTCTTCTGTTTTTAACATCTGCTAATGTGTAGGGAAATATGTGGTGAATATCTACTCTCTTTTTCATGGTATCTGACTGAGCTAAAATTTTTATAGCGATCTTTAGGCAAATTCAGTAAGTGAAAGTAAGGTAGTGCAAAAGAAAAGTACAAGCACCTGTGCCATCTCCACAAAGAAGACCAAATAGTTGCCTAAAGATGCTGCTCAGGTAGTGATCATGAAAAAAAAGCCTTTGGAGCACTGCCATGTGAACACTTTTATTTTCCTGGTTCAGAGGAAGTAATAATAGAGGAAATACAGAACTTTTCCTCAGCCCAATTGGTAGATAAACATTCAACAAACATTGTCAGTTAGTGGTTTGAGCTTTATCAATTAACTTGTGTTTTCCCATAAACCCAGGAAAGCTATTGTTCCACCAAAATGTCTACTTGAATTTCTCTTCAGCCAGGCATTTTGGTAAGGGAACGTGAAGAGAAATTTGACTAGTTTCAGAACACCAAAAGTGCTGCAGACCAAACACATTTAAAATCACTTGCACCTAACATAGAGCTCTGTTAGTCCATGTGCCTATTTGATATTGATGTTCATCTTTCCATTTTCCTGCATGTAATTTTGTTTTCTTTCAGAGTACCATTCAGAGGCAGATCTTCTTACAGTTCTTGAATCTTTTCTTGACCAAAATTGATATAAAGAAGTAGTTCAGTCTTTGGGGTTTGTTAATGCTGTATTTAGACAACGTTTCAGTAGCTCAAGAAAATAGAAAAGGCTTTTAAGGTAACTGTTAAAAATTGCATTTACAGGCTCTGAAAGTGCTTCTCCAATTCAATCTGCTCTTGGATCCCGATCACAGACACCCTCTCCTGCTACTCTTCATGCAGATCATATTGAGCAGAAGGATCTGCACCTGGATGAGAAGCTCCACCACTCTGTTTTACAGACGCCAGATGACCTAGGCAATATCTGGAATAGAAAATATAAACCTGTTCTTTCTTTCTTTCCAATGCCATGTAGTGAAGTAGCTAGCATCACAGTAGTTGTAGAGAATCCTGTGCAAGACTATTTCATTTGCACTTTAAAAAAGATTTTGTTGCAGTGATTTAAAAGCAAACAAAAACCTTTTGCATTTTATCTTGCATTTCATTGGAACTATTAGCAATGGATTAATAGTTCACATGCTTATAATTGTTCTTTTTGATGCTTAGAGTCATGGCAGCTTAATCTAGTATGTTTTGTCATTGATGCACAAGTAATAAGACATAATTTTAAAGTAATGTTGTAGTTTCTCCTTGGAAGTTTTTTTTCCGCTTTCATATTTAAACAAATCTCTAATTACTTCAGCTGCCTTAGTTATTAAATTCCAAGGTATGTTTACTTTGTGAATACCAAGTTCTCATTTCTCCCATGTTTGGTCTTACAGAAACAGAAGTTCCTATATATATTTGAGGCCCTTTAAGTAGCCTGCCAATGGACAGAATTGTAATGCTTTTGCTTTGTAGTTTGTAATCTACAGCCTACAAACCATTAGTGTCTCTACCAACAAGAGACAATGTAATTAGCCTGAATTCAGAACTAATTTGATTTTGTATGTGTATGGGAGCTGCTAGATTTTCAGATCTCAGCACATTCTGGTGCTGAGGTGTTTTGAAAAATCTGTCTGAGAGGGACAGAAATGAGGTTCTGAATGCCTGTTGCTTTAAAGCTCCTTAGGTAGTGTGACCATTTATATTTAGTGTGTCTGCTTAGCTAGGTAAGAGTGAACTGAGTAGACTTTAGCCATTGTAATCTATCAAAGTTTTCTTTGTATGGAGAAACAGAATTAATAATTTTCCACCTAAAAAAACAAACGTTAATTTGTATGACACTGATGTGTAGAGAGAACTAGGTGAGAGACTGTGGTGTTAGGTTACTGAATGTTGCCTCACCACTCACGCAGATCTACTACTGTAAGAACAACAGCCAGACACAAGTTTATTCTCACCTTTTTGTTTGGTTTGCAATCAAATACATTCCTAGCCGGTTCTAAAGAAAAGAATCTTTCATTTTTATTGGGAAAATAAGACAAAGTTGAAAAGTAGTTTTGTATGTAAGCAGGCAAGTGGAAATCCATTGCCTCCAAAGAATATGAGACAGCAAAAGTGGCCTCACTAGATCCATCAGATGCTTATCAGGACTTCAGTAGTAGACTTAAATGTATTTTATAGCAAGAATGTAAGAAACAGGACAATTCTTCCTCTGCAGAGTTTGATAATAGACACATAGTTGACTATATCCAGTGCTGAGTTGGCTCAGTGAATAAAGTATCTTGCTGTGAAAGCTGACCTTTTTTTTTCCTGTTTGGTTTTAAGAAACCTGTGTAGGTAATAGTTATATCACAACTTTCTTTTCTTGGAGAGGTAGGTCTCAGTATACTATTTTCTTCCATTACAGAAGCTACTGAATTCCCCTCAGAATGTTGCAGTGTGATGGCTGGGGGAACACTTACGGGATGGCATGCAGATGTTGCTACTGTGATGTGGAGGCGAATGCTAGGAATTTTGGGAGATGTGAACAGCATCATGGATCCAGAGATTCATGCCCAGGTTTTTGATTACCTGTGTGAACTATGGCAGAACCTGGCCAAGGTAAAAGAACTGGACCTCATCTCCAACCTGACCTGATACAGGGGAGAAACAGCAGCTTGTATGTTTACTCCACTCTTAAATATTTATCTTTTTGTTTTGAATAATTGCAGATAAGAGATAATCTTGGTATTTCAACAGATAACCTAACTTCACCATCTCCACCAGTTCTAATTCCACCACTGAGAATTCTAACACCATGGCTGTTCAAGGTAAATTGAGCACTCAGCAGTGAAACAGCAATAAAGTGCATGTAGATGTAGGAGTGTTTTAATGTGACTCTTTTATTTATTAATAATAAATATTGTTCTAAAATTGTAGGCAACAATGCTGACTGATAAATACAAACAAGGAAAGCTACATGCTTATAAACTCATTTGTAAGACAATGAAGCGAAGACAAGATGTTTCTCCAAACAAAGATTTTTTAACTCATTTCTACAACATAATGCACTGTGGACTTCTTCATGTTGATCAAGTAAGTTTATTTAGGAAATTTCAGGTTAATATAAATAGTGTAACTAAAAATGAATTTGCTTTCTCAAAAATACTGAATGGATTTCCAGCTGAGGAACTTTGAACTTTGTCTTTGAGAATATCTGACTAATCCTTTTTCTAAAATTCGATAAATTGGCCTCATGGTCTTGGTTGTAATCAGGATTGCTTTTTTTTTTTTTTTTAATGTATAGAGGTGTCCATTTTTTTCCACTAAAAACAGATTGCACTGCTTTTCTTCCTGGAACATATTGTGTATGGCCAGCAGTAATAGGGAAGCGATTGTGCTCCTGAACTTGGCACTGGTGAAGCTTCAGTTTTGGGCCATGCACTCTTAAGGACATTTTGCTGCTGGAGAATGTCCAAGGAAGGGCAAAAAAACTGATGAAAGATATAGAAAGCAAATCTTCTGAGGAGCAGCTGAAGGAAGTGGGGCTATTTAGACTGGAGAAAATGAGGTTGAGGGGGAGACCTTATTGCACTCTACATCTACCTGAAAGGAGATTGTAGCAAGGTGAGGGCTGGTCTCTTCTTCCTGGGAACTAGTGACAAGATGAGAGGAAATTACCTCAAGTTGCACTAGGAGAGGTTTAAATTGGATACTAGGAAGAATTTCTTCGCTGAAGGAGTGACTGAGCTTTGGAACTGCCCAGAGAAGTGGTTAAACCACTATTCCTGGAAGTGTTTAAAAAAAGGTGTAGATGTAGGTCTTAGGCATATGGTTTAGTGGTGGATTTGGCAGTTTTAGGTTACTGGTTGGAGTCTGTGATCATTGAGATCTTTTCAAACTTTAGTGATTCTGTGATATTGCCATTTATTTGTATATCACTGCTATTGAAGAATTAATGAAAGGAGGAAAAGTGCTCTTTTAGGAATGCATCCAGGCAGTCTCCAGAGAAGGAGACTCATTTATAGAACTCCTAAAAGCTAAATTTAAATGAGTGTACGATGTGACCTGCTATCAACCTCATGGAATAACATTCAAGATGATGTTGATCTCTAAATATACCACAGTTTAATTATACTTAAGGAATTTATCTTCTTGTGCTGCTCTTTGTTCAGTTATTGACACAATAAATCTGCTTTCTTGCTTTTTCACTTTCCACCTTTGATAAATACTTTGCTTTTTTTCATTCCTTGTTCATCTTGTTAATACTCTTAACTTTTTTCCCCTTTTCGAACTGCAAGGATATTGTCAATACAATCATCAAACACTGCTCTCCTCAGTTCTTTTCACTTGGCTTGCCTGGTGCCACCATGCTTGTTATGGATTTCATTGTGGCAGCAGGACGAGTGGCTGCTTCTTCTTTCCTCAATGTAAGTATTCATCAGTTCATTCATGCTTATGTGTGCATGGAAAGGGTTTGAGAGAAAACTGGGCAATATTTTGTCTTGATTAGGATATTCTCCCCAGAAGTCAGCATGATGGTGAGCAAATACAGATCATGTCAGTGGCTTACTCTAGAACACTACCCATGCAAGTCCTCTGTAGAAATGTGAAGAATGCAAAAGTGACTGTTGAAGCAGAGACTCGTGTTTTACTTCAGAGTTCTTGGAATTGTGACTGTCATTTATCTGTGCTTTACAGTGTTTTAAAATTAATGACTGTTTTGACAGTACCTTAATTTTAAAAGTACATTTATTCCTCCATATCTCTGCTATGCAATGACTTGATTCAGGGTTGAGAACTCAAATCTGCTAGTGTTTGCACTATTTGGATGTATTTCTCATATTGTTGCTCAGGCAACTTCAGCCTTATATAGTAATACTGATATGATTACCTAGGTGCTGTTGGCCTTGCATGACTGTACTCTCTCAAAGTTTCCCAATACTCCCTTCCAATTGTCTGCGAGTTTTGACTGTTTCTCACATCATTCCCCCTCTAACCAACTATGAAATCCAGCCTCCCTCAAGGTACTCTTTGAAGCCTCTGTCAGCTTCTTACACTGTTACCTGTCATGTCCAGCAATGCCTCATGTCATGTCCAGTAGTTTCCACATCCTGTTCAATTAGCTGAACCTGAGACCCAAGCCTAGTTAGCATAGCAGCTCAGTCATTTGTCTGTAGTCCTAACAATTCCTCTGCTTACTTTTGACCATCTTGAAAAATGGGAGCATGGGGTGTGCATGAATAGCAATCCATGGGGTTGTGGTCTCAGTTTGCTCAGCTCTACAGAATTTGCAGGAGAAATGAAATTACTGTAGAGTTTCAATCATAGTTCTCTTTTAAGGCAGCTATAGATGTCAACCTCCTGATTGCAATAAGAATATATATTTCCCCCCAATTTTTTTTTTGTTTTAGGCACCGAGAGTTGAAGCACAAGTTCTTTTAGGATCTCTAGTCTGTTTTCCCAATTTATATCATGAACTACCAGCTCTTCACCCAAACATTCCTGACATTGCCATGTCTCAGTTTACGGATGTTAAGGTAGAAATTTTAAGAATATTTGGATGGCATTCAGCAACCAAATACAATATGATTAAATATGATGTTGTTTCAGGATATACTAACTAAAACATTAAGATTCTAATATTCAGAAATAATTTCAGATTATCAGGCTCAAGTTCTAACTTTATACTACTAAGCATATTTCATAATTGCTATGAACTTTAAGTGGGTTTGTATGTTTGTGAAAGGAAGTGATGCGCTGTCTCACCTTTTGAAGCCTACTCTGTCACATATTTAATTGTGGGGCTCACATATTTAGTAAGCTGAGACAAAGAGATTCAAGATACAGCACAGAATCACAAAATGGTAGGGGTTGGAAGGGACCACCAGAGATCATCTAGTCCAACCTTCCTGCTAAGCATGTTCACCTAGATCAGGTTGCATGGCAACACATCCAGATACATAATTTACTGAGAATTCACAAGTGGTGAAATCTGCTTGTCTTTTTAGGAGCTTTAGAAAACCTCTCTACATCAGTATGTTCTTTTAGACAAAAAGCAAAGATGAATGGAGACCTTGCTTTCTCTATCATAACATAGAGCTGGGTAGTGTGCCAGCATTCTGAAAACAGACAGGGCTGATTTTGTATGTTTAATTGCCTAAGAAAGGCTCCCTGTAAGTTTCCAAACTGTTTCAATTTAGAGAGAGATGATGGATTGAAAGCTACTTTATACTTTACTCCCTTTCAGGGACTGACTTTGAATTATTTTGTATTTCTACTGTATAGTGGCTGTTTAGCTGAGCTTTAATGAGAGGAATCTACATCAGTTGAGTCAAAATTCTTCTTGACATCATGCTTAAGGCACTGTAGTGACTTGTTCTGTAGGGACTTGCAAAGACTTTTAATCAGCATGATTTTGAAAAAATGCTTGTTTAAACCTCAAAGTGATAGATTCTTTCTGTAATATCCTAGCTTTGGGGAGTCTTTTGTTGTGTTTCTTTCGGCAAAAATTGAATAAATGGTTAATGAGCAGAAATTAGGGCAGTAACCTGTAGAATGTTCTTGGGTTAGCACAATAACAACCATCTGGGGCAGACTAGGAGCTTGAAGTGGTAGTAAGCTAACAGTTCATCTGACCACAAACCTAGAGACTCAACAAAGCAACATAGGCCTGTGTGTGCTGTAATAAAATTCTGTTTTTCTGAATGCTTCATGTGATGGAGTTATTGGTAAGCCAGTGAATATCTTCCTCTTTGTTTTAGGAACTGATAATTAAAACTGTGTTAAGTTCAGCAAGGGAGGAGCCATCTGGTCCTGCACGGTAGGTTGTCAAAAAAAGAGCTAAATTAATATATCCTTTTATTATACTGTTTTGAGGAGGAAATATTAGAGACTTTGAAGTAGAAGTTCATGTCTGTATTTTCCATGGTTTTCTTTAACACTATCACAACAGGTGAATTTGAAATTGTTTGTAAATAGACATATTGAAAGAACAGACAGCTTCTGTTAGATCAAATGCTGGTCTAGCCCAATATCCTTTCTGTGATAGTGGATGAAAGGAAAAGGGATCTCTCTGTGTGTGCATATATATATATATATGGCTGAGAGTATAAGCTGTATGTTTTTCCAGCCTACCCTGGTGTCCAGCTCAGGGGTTTCCTGTACTAGAGAGGCTTTTTTTTTCCTTTGATTAAAGACAGTATTATTTGTGAGAGAGACATGGTTATTTTTTATTAGGCCACATGATTTCATTTGAAAAACAGAAATAATGCATGGTAAATGAGGCCTTCTTTACAGTATGGAAAGGAAGCAGAAAATACTGAGATAAGCCTTAAACAGGGAATGATTGCCCTGGTGCTTAAACCTAGGAATCTTCATCAAGTGGAGCATTTCAGAGAGGACATTTAACTACTTTTCGGTTGCTTAATTCACTTAGGATCTTGTTCCTCCTTATCCGTCCCCAGAAGCTTTCAGTTATGGAGTCTTGCATGTAGTATTGGAACAGGAATCTGTAATGCCTGCCAAGGAAGAGCACAATTGTGTGCGTTATGTATGTGGATCAAGTGTTCATATGTGCTTAACTAATACATTGTTAGTTAACAAATGCAAAATGTTACAACTACATACCTGAAAAACGCTACTGGAAAGATTAGATCACTGAAACTTAAAACCTTTTGCTGGAAAATCAAAAGCAGTTTTCATTAGCCCATTTACTTGCTCTTTCCTTGAGCTGGTAATATCTTTCAATACAGGGGAAGGAAGTACTGAGATAATTTTTATTTAGTTTTTCATATTCTTTAACAAAAGAGAATTCTTAAAAGCTTGGTTTAAATCCATTTGGTTCAGAGCATAATTACTGATCTTATGGCACTGAAGCACACAGTATTTGCATCCTCGGTTTTGGCAGCGTGGCTGGAAAGAGAAAGGGAGCATCCTGCTTGTCCCCATAGCCTGTCTGGCTGTGAGGATGTGTATATAGGAGCAGAGGCACATGTGTATGACCAGCCTTTACTGCCCTCGAAATGCAAAGTTGGACCCTATGTATAGTAACATTAAATAAAGATTTAAAAAGAATGGATTCTTAGTGTCCCTTTGGATTCCCTGTGCCCCTTTTCTTCTGGGGTCAGAGGGGTGTGTCTTCATTGTGGGGATGATGAAGCTCCTGAAGCTTGCCTCAGCGTCAGTTTATCCACTGTCTTTTGGTAATAGCCTTCTCTGATGCCTCTTGCTTCACAGCAGTACAGAGTTCATCTGGATTAGTATCAGGGGTCATATTTAGCATCAACATTATGGTTTTGCTGCATTGGCTCAGCCACTAGTAGGGGCTTAATTGCTTGCAAATTCCTGGGAGAGAACTGAGATTTCTTGGAACTTAAGGACATAGCTTTGTGTATCTCTAGCAAGTCTGAGTGCTGCTGTTGTTACCCAAGCTGTAAATCTCTATTACTTATCTCTTCCTCAGAAGCTCAATGTTTTGTGTTTCATTGCATACTTGACCCAGCTGAGCTTCAAGGAGTCAATTATCTGAAATACGTACTACTCTCAGATCTCCCATCTGTAACGATTTATAACTGTATTAATCAAATACCTTTTCTGTCACTGAGAGTCTGAAAAGGGAAGTGATAGGATGAAGAACTCAGTGTTCACCTCTTCTGCTTATGCTCTTAAGGCTGTGATTGTTCAATAACAAGATTATAGTCACATAACTGCGCTGGGATTTTTAGTAGAAACCTTATAGATTCCTGGATAATTTGCACATCAGCGTGTCATCAGAAGTGAAATGGTTCTCTGTAGCAGTACACAGAATTGCCTGCTCTTCTTTGCACTGAAAGATTTATTTTCAGAGTCAGACTACACAAATAGTCTACATTTATCATTAAATCCATGCATTTTGTTCAAAAAGAATTGAGCCACATACTATGGGAATAGCAGCGGTGTAGATTGTTACTACTCCTCCAAGAGTGGAGTACATTTAAAACATTCCTGGCAGTAGCTTGCCAGAATAGCCCTGAAATTTTCTCAAATAAGAAATATATCTATCTCCTTAGATAGACTGTTCCAGTGCTCATCTCAATGTTTATAGTCAGGTTGGTTTTATGACTAGTATATAGGAAGAATTTTTTCTGCTGGAAATCAAACTCTTCAGTGACTTACTGCATGTCAGAAGATTTCTTCTAATTTACTTCCTTTACTGTGATCTAGACTCAATGTCCTTCAACTTTTACTCCATATGCAATTGTTTCTGAAGTTGTTTATTATTTTTGCCACTTTTTACTTAGACTTCTCCAAGCTCTTTATTCTTAAAACTTTATTAAGCAAAGTATATTTGAGGCAGTCTTGCAATTGAGATTTCAGTGATGAGATTTCAGGTGGTTCAACATCTTATTTACACTATTGCATAGAGTTAAATCCAAGATGTCTTTTTACTACCTGTTAGCATTTTCATGATTTTGTGTAGCCTCAAAATCAGTTTTCTACAGCACAGGGTGCATAGCCTCTTCTCTTTCTGTTTCTATTCTCACACATGATTTTGCGTTCCCAGATATAATGTTTTGCAATTCCCATGAACAGCTTTTGTCTTGTCAGTTTTGGATTGCCCTCCAATTTTATCCAGAGGACTTTGAATTCTGAAGTTGTTTCCTAAATACTTGTTGCCTGTGTTCTTGAAGAGATTTCTTAGGCTAGCTCCTTAACATTTCTGAACAAATTTCATCCATCTCTTCTGAATTGGATATGTAGATCTAATTAGTCTTTTACCTTTACATTTCTCTTTCCTGATAGAAAATAAAGTAACAACAACAGAAGTTGAAGTACCTAATCACAATATGTATACTCTCTGTAGAAGTCATTTGCCCCTCCTCTATGCATTCTTATTTATTGTAAATAAAAAAAAATAAATATCAACTAACAAATAGCATTCCTCTCTCCTGTTGCTATGTCCCAGAAGCTCTAAACAAATACGAGCAAACTCTCATGTTAGGAAGAAGGAACCTTCCACCACAGTTTTCATTTTGTCTGAAGAAAATGCATATTAATTTCCTCTATGGGGTGTCCAAGTCTGCCTTTACCAGGGTATTTGAAATTTCTTCCTTGTTTTTAAATGTTTCAGCATTATCCAGGTTTTGTGCAGTTCTTTTCAAACTATTTAATCCACATTTGTTGAACTTTAGCAAGACATACCATGAATTATGAAAATTTCACACGTTCTTGTAGCGTGTTTCCCAACAACTTGTCTTCCAACATTGTTTTGCAGGTGTGTTGCTCTTTGCAGCCTTGGTATTTGGATCTGTGAGGAGCTAGTTCATGAATCTCATCATCCTCAGATTAAGGAAGCATTGAATGTGATTTGTGTTTCTTTAAAGGTGAGAGACTAATGCTTTTACAATGTATATTGCCTTTATATCTAAAGATACTTGCCATTGCAAAGTCATCATCACATTTTAGCATCCTTATTTCACAGTCTTATTTTCAATTTTAGTGGTAGCATATCAACAGTATATTCCTTTAATAACTTATGTTTAAAACCTGCACTTCTAAAGGCTTTTTTGCCCACTTGATGAGTGTTTTTATTTTCCTGCATTTTTGCAAATCTTTTTCGTATTTGGACATATATTATGGAATAAGTAGAATATTTTAAAAAGCCTCACTTACCAGCATTTTGCAAACTCACATTTGCAGAAAATATGGGGGTTTAGTATTTCCCAATATATTTTCAGAACCTTTACATATTTCTGTAGAATAGTCTAGTCTTTCTCATATATACGTGGAAAAAATTGGGGTGTATACCTGTTGTATGTGGCTTGCATCAGACATTGGGGACTAACTCCTTTACAGCAATAGGAACCTGAAATGTATCTTAGCAAATCAGTTGATCACATCCTGTGAAGCAGGATTTGAGTCTGTGTCTAAAATGGGTAGCTGCAGGGCTTTTAGTATTAGACTCTAAATTGCAATTTCCTGCTTTGCAAAATAACATTCATCCTCTGCAGCTTCATTAATACTCTGTTCCAGGGTTTTCCCCTTGCTTTGTAATATCCCCTAACTAGTTCATTTTGTCAAGTTCCTGTGCAAGTTTGGTATTAAGCAAACAGTATTGGTGTTATTTTGCTTCTGCAATCTATCAAAGTTTGAACTATTCCTAATCCTGACATTGACTATGGTATCTTGTATTTTCATTTGATGTATTTATTAAACAAATTATGTGTATCTCATTTACATTAAGTATAAATTACTTCTTGAATGAGAGGACAAATATATTTTATATTTCTAATTTGTTTCATTTTGTGTTGGCAAAATCATCAAGAGCATGTTGGCTTTTCTCCTCTTCCCAGCAGTGGTATACATTTACAATCAAGTTTAATATGAAATGAAAAGTTCATAAATATATCATGAGAGAAACAGATGAGCCTTAATTTGTTTACCTAAGCAATCTCCTGGTTTCCTAGTAGTCAGAAATTTGTACTCTCAGAATGGGTTGTTTTCTTATTTTCAGGAGAAATGAGTGGATAGGGAGCTATAGTTCTAGTCCAACGTACTGATAAGTGCAATTGAGCAAATAGCATTGAGGAGAAATGTTATCAACAATTGTATGCCCATTTCTGAAATACAGAAGCATATTCAGAACTATAGTCCAGCCGCTCTGAATGTAGCCAGCAGTTCTCCCAGCAGTGTGGTGATATTGCTGTATATGTGCTAACTTCTGCTGCGTCTGAGCACAAAGGATCCTAATCAGCAATCCACACTCTTGTATCTCATGGTTATATTATACTCCTCTCAAAAATGCTGCAGATAGTTACAATATCGCATTATACAGACTTAGTTGAATAAGTGCTAAACATAGGTTAATTGCAAGCAAAGAAAGAATAGACTACTGAGGTAATATCCAGAAAGCAATGGACCATTGCAAAAATGAGAAGTATGGCAAGGCTACCCCTTTGAGAAGAACCATGAGGGTTAGGTACCAGGCAGAGTACCAGTTCATTGACAGGTTGTTTCTTCTCAGTTGAGTAACTTGTAAAAAATTATATCCACAGTTACATTGCTAAATACAAAATCATATAAAAGTAGCGAGCTCTTAGGCTTATTAACATACAGTGTTTTGCAGAGATAGGGAGTGGTGGGTGAAATATTTGCAGCATCACCCAGCTGCCTTCACATTGCCTCAGAAGGCTTTGGGAAATTAGATCAGGGCAAAGCAGCAGACTTGGAAAAGGTGAATTTGTTTGCTGTCTGGCATAAACTGAGCGTTGCTGCCTTGAGTTCAGAAAAATGTCCTTCTAGGAGAGACAGCTCTTTAACTGTCTGTTCAAAAGTGCCTGTGCGTTCTTTTAAAACCTGGTATATTGACCATGCTGGGATACATCTCTGAAGCAGATGAAGAGTTTTATCTGTTTGGATCAGGCCCTATCTTCTTGATCAAAACTGCCGGTGCAGTGCTTTGCCAATGAATTAAGGCTTGAAAATTTGAATGTGCAAGATTTGAACTGTATCTGTATTTGTTACTATGTATCTTTCAGCCTTTAAGTTTGTGTCTTCACTGATTATTGTACCCTTCCTTAATTAAAAAAAAAAAATTAAAAATTAAAATATCTTCAGGGAGAGAACAGAGAGAAATTAAATAATTTGCATAAATCATTTTAGAGCCTCATGATCTTCTGTTTTCTTTATTTATTTGGTTTTAGTTTTTCTTTTTTCTTAAAAAAAAAAGTTCCCTGTATTTTTAGGTAGTAAACAGCTGATTAATCAAAGACTCTGAACAATCTCCAGGCCTTTTTCCCAGGTATATTTTTCTTAAGGAATATCCAGATTACTGAATTGGTTAAGATACTCTTGTTTCTCCAGTCCTTTTGTCCTCTCCAGTGAATTTGGAGTTTTCCTGCAAGCTTGTAAGGAAGTTTCCAGCAATCTGGATTTGATCTCAAGTTCTATAATCATATTGCGAAGCTTTCAATTTTGCTTAATTTTTTTTTTTTTATTGTCAGTCAAGCTTGAACATTAGAATTTGTACCCTGCTTGTTTAATAGAATTGGATTAAGAAAACAGTCTAAGAAGCCAAGAAATTAAGTATTTGTGAAATACAGTTACCCTATTCTGAGTTCAGAGGTAGCCACTCACCTTGCAGCACACACTTGTGACAGATTCACTGTTCAGTAAAATGAGATTAAAACAGGTAAAGTATTTTGGTTTATTCTTTTAACAATGTGGGAATTCTGAAGTCACTCATCTTTACCAAATAGATTTTTCATTATTAAAGCATGAACTATGTGGTTCTTTTCTGAGTGATTTGAGATTCCTCAATATTATGGTTTGGAGCACTTGCTTTCAGTCAGGACAGAGTATATTCTTAAATAAGAATGTATTTGAAGTCTTTCCCTTGGGGCTGTTGCATGTTATTTTTAATTCTATGTGATTTATGCTGTCTTCTGCAGTCTGCAGTTTTGCTGTGCTAATAACCATTCTGCTCCTATTTGTCTTTAGCTCAGCTTTGTAGGATTTTCATGTCCTAGATGAATAAAATTCACTTGTAAAATCCACTTTCTGCTTGTTGCTTGGTACACAATGTTTTCAGGCAAGTGCAATGAAGGAAGAATCCTCAATTATATGCCCTGTGAATTAATAATTTATGTAAATGTCTCCATGTCTGTTCATTTCTTTGGTTTCCCACTTAAGAGCATAGGGTAGCATGTGCATCCAGTCCCAAGCCTGGGGACTAAATGTGCAAATGCAATCACTTTTGCCTTGACCAACACAGTGACTTAAATGTTTCAGTAATTGTTAAAAGCAGGCTCCAGTGCAGCAATGTTTTCCTGCCTTTAAAAGAAAACAGAGAAAAGAGGAATTAGGCACAGAAGCTGAAGTGCATTAGTTTCCCTTCACATAACACTCACTAGCAAATACAGAACAGCTAGTCTCACTGTTAGTACTGTGTCTCCCATTTTGGGGACACAGCTGTTCACCTACCCTGGTTCTCAAGGCCTCCAATTTCAGAATGAGATCCCTGTCTTTTTTTTGTGGCGATGCAGTAACATTAATAAACATTAAGGTAAAAATGAATTTGCTATTTCCAGTTTCACGATACTGTGCTCTGAAATGAGTTAGGAAACTCCTCTCTCCTTTCCCTCATTGTGTGCAACTGCCTAATTGTCTATCCCAAACCTCTGATGTTAGCTGCTAACATGTGGTCGTCACCGTCAATTAATTTCCTTTAAACTGTGTAAAATTTGTGTTCCTCCAACAAATAGGTATGTAAGGGACTACAACTGTCACTAAAATTTCAGACCACCTTACCATCTAACATGCTGGTATGTGAAATGTCATCCTTACTGTTCTGTGTTCTCTTTTCTAGTTTCCAAATAAAACAGTAGCCCAAGTTGCCTGCAGTATGCTGAGCATGCTGATACATTATGTACATAGACTTCAACTGTATCAAGCTGATTCACCTTTAAGAATTATTCAAGTAAGCATTTTTTTCAAATATGAAACTTTTTTTTTATGTAACAGTAAAATGTGTTTCACTGAAAATACTGGAATATTGGCAAGTATGCTTCACAAAATGTTTAGTCAGTAGAAACAAAATCTTACTGATAATTACAGAATCATACAGAATTGTCAGGGTTGGAAGGGACCTCAAGGACCACCTAGTTTCAACCCCCCTGCCATGGACGGGGACACCTTCTACTAGAAGAGGCTACTCAAAGCTCCATTCAGCCTAGCTTTAAAAAACACTCAGAGATGGAGCTTCCACCACCTCCCTGGGCGACCTGTTCCAGTGTCTCACCATCATTATGGTGAAGAACTTCTTCCTAATGTCTAATCTAAATCCACCCTCCTCTAGCTTAAATCCATTCTCTCCAGTCATGTCACTACCCAACACTTTAAAAAGCCGCTCAAAACTTTGTTGTAGACCACCTTCAGATACCAGAAGGCCTCAGTAAGGTTTCGTTGGAGCCTTCTCTTCTCCAAACTGAACAACCCTAACTCCCTCAGTCTGTCTCCATTAGAGAAGTGCTCCAGCCCTCATGCCCTTCTCTGGACACATTCCAGCATGTCCATAATTACTTGGGCTTGATGTTTTTTGAGGAATTTTCCAGTCATAGTTATTCTATGATTCATGGGTTCACATTGGATTTGCTTGCTGAGTCCAATATTAACACGTAAAGTGGCTATGGCATGTTCATTTTTTTCATAAATACAACTATGTATGTGAGAATATTGTCAATAAAATGTACATAAAAATACTAAATACCTTCAAATGTGTGTATTTAAGTTTACTGTGAAGTGGTCGCTTAAAATATGGATCTACAGTTGTATTTTGCATATTCATATGCAAAAGTTTGCATTAAAGTGTTGCATAACAATTACAGAATCACAGAACTTTAGAAGTTGGAAGGGAAATCCAGAGATCATCAAATCCAGCCCCCCTCCAAGGTGGGATCCCCTAGGGTAGTCTACACAGGAATGCATCCAGGCAGGTTTTGAAAGTCTTCAGAAAAGGAGACTCCACAACCTCTCTGGGCAGCATGTTCCAGTAGTCTGTTACCCTCAATGTAAAGAAATTTCTCTTCATGTTGAGGTGAAACCTTCTGTGTTCCAATCTGTAGTCGTTGCTCCTTGTCTTAGTGCTATGTGCACCACCGAAAACAAATTGGCCCCCTCCACTTGACACCCACCCTTCAGATACATGTACACATTGATGAGATCTCCTCTCAGTCTTCTCTTCTCCAGACTAAACAGCCCCAGGTTTCTTAGTCTTTCATTGTAGGGGAGATGCTAAAGTACCCCAGTCATCTTCATGGCTCTCCACTGAACTCTTTCCAGCAGGTTCCTGTTTCTTTTAAACTGGGGTGCCCAAAACTGGACACAGTATTTCAGGTGTGGTCTCACCAGGACAGAGTAGAGATGGAAAAGAACCTCCCTAAACCTGCAGGAAGAAATAATGGAGCTTAAATAGCCTCATACGTAAACACATCTGACTCCTTCCTGCACCAAACCCCTTTCTGCTTGAATATTTGGAGTAGCTGTGTAGTTTCATTGTCTGTAATGTATCTATGTCAGTCAAGCAGAATATATTCCTTTGATATCTTCTGCAAAATTAATTCAAAATTATTTCATTTAAAAAAAAGAAAAGCTGTCAAGGAATAAGGTAATTTGTCTTAAAATAACTTTAGTAGAATTTTCACCAGGAACCTGTGAAATTGTGTAACACCTGCTAAAAAAAAAAAAAAAAAAAAAAGTTTTAAATGTTTAAATGGTCTCATAAAAAGAAACTATGTTGTATTTTCTCCAGATTCTGATAGCAACTATTACCCATCTGCTGCCCAGTACAGAAGCTTCATCTTATGAACAGGACAAGAGGGTAAAGATTTTCTTTTTTTTTTTTTTTTTTTTTTTTTTTTTTT
>VWZI01021539.1:149994-267732 GCA_013396835.1 Psilopogon haemacephalus
TTTTTTCTTCTTGTTCTGATGTGCCAATTTAGTTCCAAAGGTCTGTGACATACCATTATTGCAAAATTTAAGCTGTGCCTTGAAGTAGGGATTCAGCTGATCAAGTGTAATACAGTATAGTCTCAGAATTCCAGCAATGAAAATGAATTTTGGAAGTTTTTGAAGGAAAATACGTGCTTTCAGTTAGCTGAGATTGATTGTTTTCAGGAATTGGAAACTCTTTTTTTTCCCTTATTCTCAGTAAACTGAGCAAATAAAGTAATGTAGCCTTTTCTGACTTGTCTTATATTGAAAATACATTATCAACTTGTAGAGAAAACCTTTCAAAACATTTATGAGATAATTTTTTTTTGCACTTTCTATTCTAAGTACATTCTTAAGCAACATAGGCTCAAGATTAATTTGATTGTTGTCTTCCTTCAAAACAATTGCTATCTTTTCATGCTTTCAGTGGGCCTGAGTCCCCTAGCTCAAATGGGCTCCCTTTTCACTTGATATTCACAGTAATACTTTCTGCCCTCTGAAAGGTGTCTCTCTTTTGAATTATTTGACTTTGCTCTAGGACTGTGTGGCTCAACGGTCATTCAAATTTAGGCACACTGCTGTAGCTTATCACTGGCAGCTCTGTTGTTCTGAGCCACCCGTTCCCACAGGAATGTACATTCATCTGTTGCTTATTTTGGCCTTCAGAGCTCTATTTTGCCTCTCCTCTCTGCTTGCTGCTGTAGACTATAGCAGTGTGCTAAGCTAGCCACCTTTGTACTTGAGATGCTTCCCTTAAATCAACAAGTTTGCCCATGAATTAATGCAATCACTCTGTGTCAAGTATCATCAGTTACCTAGTTTGGCAAACTTAAACCTAATGGATTTCTTAAATGATTTAATATAAAATTACTTGGAGCTCTTCATCATTAGATTTATTATACAGTGCCTCTGAGAGACAAACTTGTAGTGTGTTATGTGAAATAAGTGTGATGTTTATGTTGCTTATTAGTAAATCAGTTAAATGTTTTCTTTGAAAGACTTATTTGGCTTGGGAAATAGTTCAGAGAAACTTGCACGTATTAATCTGAGTAGTTCCCTCTTCCACAGCAAAGTTTTAAAAATAAAATAAAAATTATTCAAATCCAGTAAGTTGTTAATAATTTGGTGTGTGTGTCTTAATCTAATTCCATTCTACAGTCTTTCAAAAGAACCCCTAGAGGGAGTCAGGTCTTTCGCTGACTGAGGGGCCTACAATTCAGAAAGCAGTTGTATTTGTTTCAGATAACCTGGTGCTGCATACCATTATTGACATGTTATGAAGGAAATTCTGTGTTATTTATAAAGCACTAAATGCAGCTGACCCTTGAGTCATTTTACAGTGAGATTTATGTGCAAAATGCCACATCAACCTTAATTTGTACCGGTGTAATCTGACATTTTAAAAACAGCACTCTACAAATCAATTTTGAAACTCATGGATGAACTCTTTAAGGATAGTATCTGCTCAAGACCTGCCATAATGACAAGCTGGCATATTTGTTAAATATCTACGTAGCCAAAGCTTTTACTGGTGCTATAAGTTTTAAAGATAACAGTGGCTTTTAAACCTGCTATTACTGTAGAAGGTTGACTCTACTGAACTGAAAAAATAAAAGTAAACCAGAAAAATAAAATATAATGATAAATGGGAACTAACAAGTGCTATGTTAATTGATTTGTAATTCAAAGTGTTTGTTCCAGTTGGTGGTTTCTTTACTTCTGTGCTTGTTGGATTGGATAATGGCCATGCCACTAAAGACCTTGCTACAGCCTCTTCACACTACAGGAGCAGAAAATGATAAGAGTGAAAGATCGGTTCTTAATTGTATATACAAGGTACATGTTTCTTTACTTACTAAATAAAAGTTTCTATACATGGAGGTACTATCAGTTTTCATGGAAATGAAGACACAAGTTTTCTGTAAGCTGACCACCCTACTGCTGAAATGTAGAGTGCTGGCTTAGTTCTTCTACATTCTCCTGTACCTTCTTGATCTTTAGTATATTTGGAGTTGTTGGGTTTTGTTTTGCATTTTGTCGTGTTTAACCAGGTTCCTTTTTGTGTGTCGTATCACTAGTGCATGCTTGTGTTGTGGAAGACCAGCTATATATTTAATAAAAGGGGATGTAGCTTTTATATATGAAGCAATTTTAATTAGCAATAAGTGAACTAAAAAGTGCTAAGTTATAATTACTGTCTTTAGGGACAGAGAACAAAGATGGGATTTTTTTTTTTTTTTTTTCCAAGGGAAGGGGATTAAAACCTTCAGTAGCTTAAACCTAGTACATGTAATTAAAGAAGATAGGATATCTAAAAATAAAGGCGGATTAGTGATTTGCTGTAAGTTTTGTTAAATTCCACTTCAATGTAGATAATGTTTCTGTAAACATTAAGCGTCTGAAATTTTCCAACATTTTGTCCTGCCTACCTGGCTCTAACAAATCAATTTTAAAAATGTAAATAAAAGTAAACATCATTTCCTATAAAGCTATCAAGTAGAACTTCAGTAGTTAATGTCATTCAATTTTGGTTTTGTTCTAGGTTCTGCATGGATGTGTCTATGGGTCTCAGTGTTTTAGCAACCCTAAATATTTTCCTCTAAGCCTTTCTGACTTGGCATGTGTGGATTATGATCCTTTTATGCATTTGGAAAGCTTGAAGGAACCAGAACCACTGCATTCACCAGACTCTGAGAGATCTTCTAAACTTCAGCCAGTCACAGAAGGTTAGTCAAATTGCCTAAATACAATTTCTTTAGAAGGATTTTATCTTGGTTTCCAGTATTTAAGTGATGTTCTCAAGCATAAGTTTTAAGTTATACCTAGACACTAGACAGAAACTATTAGTATGGAGTGAACTAACATAATTTTGAGCAATTACTGTTCGATTAACTGAAATAACTATCTTCTGAACAACATAAAGATCAATTTGATATGGATTCTTCTATGCTCTGCATAGCAGGAAGAAGTGTAAAGTACTGCAGCGTAGATAAATGTTGCTTTTAATTTTACTTTCAGTAAATTAGGAGGAGAGTTCTTATTTTTCCTTCTTTTTCAAATAATATTTTTTTTTTTCCTATCTGGTCTTGAAATAGCCTCTCATAATGAATTATAAACCTATTTACACTTTAAAACCACAGTTATCTAAAAAGAGATAAATTTCCTCTCATCTGCTTAGAACCTTAAGAGACTCAGGAATTACAATTTTTTTTTTCAGAACTTGAAAATAAAAATAAAGATGCAAGAAACTAAGCTACAGAGGACTAGCATTTATTACACAGTGAATCTAATAAATATCAAACAGCTGCCTTTGGAAGAAAATTGAAAAAGATGAGATTAAGACTGATACCAGAAACTCTGTGTAGTGCTATTCTCCCTCCATATTAAGTTGTTCCATTTAGGCTTCCTTAAAGGTACTAGGAACCAGATAAATGCAGCAGCTCTTTGTAGCAGCTGTGTGCTAACAGCAGGTGATTTTGTGGTCTGTAGTGTCTACGTGCTGTTTTTTATGTAGAGAAAATGGCTAATCATTGTGCCCTTGTCTAAGGCATGCTTCATCATCCTCAAGTACTTTTTTGGCCAAAGAATTCTTAACATAGAGCTGTTCCCTAATAAGCTCAGTATTGGATTGAACAAGTCTGATTTGAGAACTATTGGCAGGAGGAGCTGTAATTATTAAATTTACTGAAGAATGAAGCAAGGTACTATAGTTGGCTTTTTGTCAAATGGCTGTGGTCTTATTAGCAAAAAGTAATCATCTGCTGGGTTAGAATGAAAGAGGCTTCGAAGGATTCATTCTGTCCTAATTACAGTCTCACCTATACATATTATGTAAGCTAATATTTAAAGCATTTGCCAAAATTAACTTTCCCTGCATGTTCTATTATAGTGTAGTGAATTGTAGTAGCTTTTTATTCCTGGCATCTTTTGTATTCTGTAATAATCTGTAATTATGGTTTAGCAGCAAATGCCACGCGGCTTGTTTAATCTGACAATCTGAAAAGACAACCCTGAATAGATTTGTCTTTAAATGAATGTAGTTGCAGAAAGCCTTAGTATCGATATCTTCAGTTTGCATTTCCCTACGTGATCTCCTCTTTGCTAATTTCTCGTTAAATTTCTTTGAAAAAGTCATTTCAGATGTTCCTTAATTAAGGAAGCTGTGTATGTTTTTAAAGTTTCAGGGCTCTGGAATCGTTAAGTCAGATGGTGAAATTTAATTGGCAAACTACAGCATTATATTACAACCCCTGTCTTGCAGCCTTGGCAATTCCAGTCTACGTTGCCAAGCAGAGAATAAAATTGGCAGTGCTTAGCTGACTGCACAGCATCTGTTCTCCCTGGCATTGTTGGAGGAGTGAGAGGAGTAAAGTTGGTGGATAGCAACCAGTCTGGGACCTGATTAAAATGGGGTCAGTTAGTCCAAGCTAGCAGCAGAGCTGAATGCCAGTGGTCAGTCTCTTTTTTAGAGGAGTAAAAGTTCTGTCTTTGTTGTCTGGGGACTTTTGGTGGTGGTGGTGGTTTGGGCTTTATTTATTTGTTGGTTCAGAATTTTTGGTGGATGAGGTTTTTGGGTTGTTTTTGTTGTTGATGTTGTTGCGGGGGGGTTGCTGGTTTGGGGCGGTTTGTGGTTTGGTGTCTTTCGTGGTTTGGGTTTTTTTTGAAGGAATGGAAATGAGTAGGGTGGCAGTTGTAGTAAAATCAGGAAGGTTCCTCAGAGACAGGGTGGGGATTGATAGACCCTTTCCTTATATCACAACCAAAGTTTAAAGTTCTGAACTGTCAGAATTCTTGATGGGATGCTTTTGATCAGTTTAATAGATGTGACTGACATACTCTGTTATGTCTACCATTGTTCAAGGTCAGATCCATCACAAGTTTGATGGACACTTAACCATAGCATGATATGGTATGAGACTTTTCAATAATACAGCTGTGTATCAGTATGTAGCGGGGACAGGATCTATTGAGAGGCTGGAGCAAGTCCTGCAGTAAATGGCAGAGCAGAGATTTAGTAAATCCTTTTGAAATGAGCAGTGTGGGTAGAGGACTATTTCCCTCACTGTTTCAGTAACTTTCCAAGTCCTAATGAGCCAATTGTACCTAGGACTATCTGGGAAATTGTCCTCTTTTCTGTACATTTCAGGTACAGTGGTATATTGCAGTATAATATACACAAAGAATAATTTTGAAATTAACTGCTAAGTTTATTAAAGTTAGATTTAAACCTGAACGAATATTCCACAGCTGACAATAAAGACATCAGTAGAAAGCTTTTCTTGCATCATCAGAACTCACACAATATGTCTGTGGTGTATTTAGGGAACCACAGGACTTGTGCACATGAAGAGTTCTGAACTGTTCCTCCAGCTAGAGTTGACAACAACTTCCCCTGGCTGCACTACTGCAGGACAGACATAGAAGTGCTGTCTGTGCAGCTGACTGCACCTAATTGACCTAGATTCAGTATCACACTAACAGGACTGTGATTTCTTCAAGGACAGTGTAACATTATAGCCATTCACTGTAGAGTTTACATGTGCAAAAGCTAACCTGGACTCCATTGTGTCATGATGTGCATACCTGCATCTGCTTTTCTACTTGTGATTACAGAACTGTAAGTATATATGAGGGAGAATTAAAATGGAGCCTATCCTTCAAAGCTTTTTTGTTGTTTATATTAAGTGGGAAAAGTGACATTGAGGGAATTCTGTGACCCTTGTATTAAGAAGGCAGATGGTTACATGAAAATATATAGCATTAAACAAAGTCCTATACACTTTCTAATGTTAATAGATAGTAAAATCAGACTATTTAAACTCTAGTTGTAAGGAAATAATATTTTACAGGCCAAACATATTGGACTTTGTTCTACATAGATCATAAATCTGTTAGGGTTGTGATTGGAGACTTGTATTCACCTTGCACACAGTGGTCTATTATTTATAAATTTAATTTTAGTTAAATTTTAATATGTTTTTATATAAAAGTATTATATATATATGTTTTATGTTTATCCAAACACATTTTAAACTCTTCTGCATATATAAAACTTTCCCTAATATATTTCAATTAATGCAGAAAACTTTTCCTCATCTGACATATATTCTTAGCTTTTATTTACAAAATAGAAATATAAAGTATTTTTAAGGCATTGCTGTTTGTCTTTTACTGAAAGGAGACAAAAAGTGCATGTTAAAAAAACCCAACACTTTATACATAGTGCATCCATAATATAGATTGTGTTTTGTGAGAGATATTTGGAAGATGGATTTCTCTGTACCTGAAGGCTAAAATTAGAAAGAGGTGAGACTTCCTTCAGCTGATGTAAAATACAGCTAGTTAAGCTAAATTGAGCTCTCTCAAGCTCCCTCTAAATACAGTGGAGAAGGAAAAGAGTTTCCAGAGTGTGATTTGTCCCGTTTCTCCAGTTAAGGCTTCCAACTGAGATAAATAATAGTGTGACCTGGGAAGTCATTCCGCCCCTGTACTCAACACTGGTTAGGCCACACCTTGAGTACTATGTCCAGTTCTGAGCCCCTCAGTTTAAGAAAGATGTTGAGGTGCTTGAACATGTCCAGAGAAAGGCGACAAGGCTGGTGAGGGGGCTGGAGCACAGCCCTATGAGGAGTGGCTGAGGGAGCTGGGGTTGTTCAGCCTGGAGAAGAGGCTCAGGGGAGACCTTACTGCTCTCTACAACTACCTGGAAGGAGGTCATAGCCAGGTGGGGGTTGGTCTCTTCTCCCAGGCACCCAGTGACAGAATAAGAAGACACAGCCTCAAACTGCACCAAGGCAGGTTTAGGCTGGATGTTAGGAAGAAGTTCTTCACAGCAAGAGTGATTGGCATTGGAATGGGCTGCCCAGGGAGGTGGTGCGGTCCCCATCCCTGGAGGTGTTTAAAAGGAGGCTGGATGAGGCACTTAGTGCCATGGTTTAGTTAATTAGAAAGGTTAGGTGATAGGTTGGACTCAGTGATCTTGAAGGTCTTTTCCAACCTGATTAATTCTGTGATTCTGTGAATCTGTACAGGTCCATCATACTTTAGATAGCTGAAAGTGTGAAGAGAGTTAAATCCAGCCCTTGATCATTACATTTTCCTGCTACTACATAACTGTAGTTGTTTAGAAACTGTTCAGTCTAGGTTGAATTACAGAGTTAACAACACACCTTAAGGAAATTCAGGAATCCTCCATTCATGCTGCCGATACAAAATGGTGGTGATGGACTTTCAACCTTTCCATAAAAGAAGTCATTTCAGTGACTGAGAAAAACAGCCAGACTAACATGTATTTGGTAAATCACTAAGTGATCTCTACACACATAAATTATACTATCCAAGCCGAAGACTGTAGCATTGTAAAGAAATCACTCAAGAAGACAGGTTTGCAAAGCAGTCAGCTAGACTGCTTTAATGTGTAATGAATTTAAGTCTACAACTACCTGAAGGGAAGTTGAGGAGAGTCTGGTGCTGGTCTCTTCTCACAGGTAATTTAAGACAGAACAAGAGGGAGTGGCCTCAAGCTGAGGTTGGGTAGGTTTAGGTTGGACATTAGCATAAAGGTTTTCATGGAGAGAGTGGTCAGGCACTAGAATGAGCTTCCCAGGGAGGTGGTTGAGTCTCTACCCCTGGATGTGTTTAATCATTTGGATGTGGTGCTTAGGGAAATGGTTTAAGGTGAATCTTGTAGAGTAGGGTTATAGGCTGGACTTGGTGATCCTGAGAGTATTTTCCAACCTGGATGTTTCTGTGATTGTGTAAGCTAGAAAAGTATAGATACAGATTGGACATTAGAGAGAAGCTGTTTACGGTGAGGGTAGTGGATCACTGCAACAGGTCACCCAGAGAGGTTGTGGAAGCCCCATCTCTGGAGATGTTCAAGGTCAGGCTTGATGGGTCTTTGAACAACCTAATATAGTTAGAGATGTCCCTGCTTACTGCAAGAGGATTGGACTAGGAATGACCTCTAGAGGTCCCTTCCAACCCAGTGCATTCTGTAGAATTTGTGGTAAAGCATGAATTTGTAGTGGCTTACATTAGTAAATATTTCAATCTGCCCTTCAGAAACAAAGAGCATGGCTTAAATACACATTTTAAGAGCATCAATGTCCAGTCATTCTTCATTAAGGAGATGCAATTCTACAAAGAATTTATTAGTGCATATCCTTTAAGTTGAAAAGTTAATTTTAAATTCTCTCATTTTCAGAAACATTCCTGGATTTGTTTTTTTGGTTAAGGGAAACCATCACCAAAAACTGATTTGTGATGTTGCAAAAAAAGTTTCAGGATTTATATGTTTTGTTTCAGTGTAACAGTTTACATTTAAATACGCTTCTCTTAGTACCTCCAATTTAAATTTTCTGTGTCACTTTTGGATCAACAATACTGTATTCTGAAGGAAGACTCAGTGAGAAGGATTGTAATTTTATGAAAGAGGCAATGGCAGATTTATATCACAAGTCTTTTAATTTTAAACCAAGAGCAAAATTTCCCAAGAAAGGTCATGGTAGGACTGGCAATGTACCTTCCAAATTTTAATTTCATGTTCCACTTAGCTTCACGATATCACCTTCCTTTCCCATCTGTCCCTTAGGGAACCCTAAGAGAGTAAATTCATGATCACAGGCACAATAAAACTGTGCTGGGGTCTGAGGTCTTACGAGGTTTGCCACAAAACAGTGCTAGTAATAACCTTGTGCTAACAGGTCCCTCTCATGTTTTCAGATTTTTTGGCAGAACTTAACCACAGACATTTGATGTCTTTGGGAGACTTCAGGTAGCTGTGAAACTCACATGTCTTTGCTCCTGGGAACCAGAGAGGTGTATTACCTTACTTAACCTGTGCAGTGCCAAGTGCTAAACACTTGGTATAAACCTCCTGACAAAGACGAGCCAGCCTCTGCACATCAGCAACCAGGTGCTGGTCAGTACTGCACTGATAAATTATTCTTCAAGCATCCAACTTATATTCTCTTTGTCTTGTATAAATTTGCTTACCATTCCTTCTTATATTTCAGCAGATGGCACTGTAACTTAATTTCGTTGTATACTGTCAGTATCTGTGCATTTAATTCAACACTTAATGTTTTTGTGTTTGTAAATCTTAAACCTCAAGAAGGTTATTGATAGTAAAAATACAATATCAAATTTGTTTATATTGGTTTTCAGGGCCTTGATTCATTAAAATACTTGAGTTTATCTGAGTGTTGAAAAAGTGTAAAAATTGATTTTGCTAGCTATTAACAGGATTAAATGTTTCCCTGTTTTGCAGTTCAGATATACCGCTTTCTAAAGATGGAGAAGAACATCTCTTACATGCCTTAGACAAACCGTGTGGGGAGAAAGAAAGGAAAAAACCCCATATGTTTACTAACAGTTTACTTTTCCAGAAGCAGAATGCATCCAGTGATTCATAAACTAAAGATTTGTCATGACAAATCAGTATGCATTACAAATATGCTTTTATTTTTCCAGTTAAACCAATTAAGACACTTCAAACTGCAAAAAGAAATTTCTTTAGTGAACACTCATTTTTATTGTATATAAATGCACAATGGAAAGGGAGATGAGTTAATTTATACCATACTCACGCACCCAAGAGGTTGCATTTTATCCATTAGTACTAAATGAAAACATGGTTCAGATCATTCTAGTTTGGTGGATTTTTGATGATTAAAAAAAGGCAGGAAGTGTTTTTAGTAGTTTTTAATATTTAATATGTTTAAAAATATATGATGTCATCCTGCAGAATAGTCTTGGTCTATCTTCCCCTTATAAATCTTAAATTCAGGGCATTCAGGTCCCGTCATGAGAGACAGTCTGCAGAAATACATCCTTTGCCATATTGAGCTGATTTTCTCTTCTACCTGTTGTCTTCTACAGAGCAGTAGTTCTTCAGTGGGGTTACCCTCAGCCAGTTGAGTCCTGTCTGCCTGACAGTCACTTTGACTAGCTCTGTACTTCTTAGGTAACTGAGTGGATAGGTATCAGAGTGAATTCGATAGAAGAATCCAGTAACAACAAAGTACTGGGCTGGCAAGGTGGGGTTATAAACAATAAGAAACTCCTTTTCTGTATTTAGATAATGTGGTCTGCAAGTGGAAGGTACACAACAAAGGAGGAGGTGGCAAAATTATATTGAAATATCAGTGCATCTCACAAGACAGATTTAACTTAAGATAGCCACAATTAACTTCTCTTCCTCTCTCTTAAGTTTTTCTAGCCTGAAACTTCCTAAAATGCAGCTGGAGGATGAAATTTCCCTTTTTGTAAAAAATTTTGGTACTGTTAGATTGTGTTTAGCATAGACAGCCCTGTCTTTGATTTAGTACTTTAAAATCATCCACTATTACTCTCAACCCAATTTACAGCTATATGCTCCCCAGGGAAATTAAGATGGATTAGAGGTTTTGTGCATCTATGTTCCTTTGTTTTTCACAATGTAATGATGTGGGGAAATATAAAAATCCATTTTGGTTGGAAATGGACTTCTTACAACACAATTATGATCTCTACCTCACAAGCAAATGAAGATTTATTTTCACTAGATTGAGTTTTGTATTTTAGAAAACCTGTGCTGATTACAAAGGTATGGTGAAGGAGGTGTGCTAATCTGTGAAATAATGAAGAATCTTCTTTCTTTTCTAGGGTTTTAGGGTTTTTTCATGCTATTCACCTATGGGACCAGCATTCATCAAAATATGTATCTTTTCCTAACCTTGCCACACTCAACATCTGTTTAAAACTCAGAAGAGACCAAAATAAATATATAAACCTCAGTGTTGTTTTCTGAACTTAAAAAGCCTGTATTCTTTCTTTTGCAGTGAAAACTCACATGCAACAAGGATTAATTTCTGTTGCTGCTCGGACTGTGATAACACACCTAGTCAACCACTTAGGCCACTATCCTATGAGTGGAGGTCCTGCTATGCTAACCAGTCAGGTGTGTGAAAACAACGACAATCCATACAGTGAAAGTCCTGAACTTTCTCCTGAACTTTTTGAGAACCCAAACCTTCAGTTCTTTGTATTAAACAATACTTCCCTGGTGTCCTGCATACAAATCCAAGCAGAAGATGATATGCCTGGGGGAGGACTGTCTGCTGGACTTGCATCTGCTAATTCAAATGTAAGAATCATAGTGCGTGATCTGTCTGGCAAATACTCATGGGACTCGGCCATTTTGTATGGACCATCGTCTTTATGTGGATCTTCACAGCAAACCTCCTTTGCACTTTCATTATCTCAGCAAGATAAACCAGAAGATACTCTTTCGTCTTTTGAGCATGTGTCTGAGGATGTATCTGCAAGGGATGGAATTACACTCCAAGTAAATAGGAAATTTAGAGACACTGTACCAACATGGGATACGATTAGGGAAGAAGAAGATGCCCTTGATGAGCTCCTGCAGTATTTAGGTGTTACAAGCCCTGAATGCTTACAGAGAACTGGTGTCTCCCTCAACATTCCCGCTCCTCAGCCAGTCTGCATTTCTGAGAAGCAGGAGAACGATGTCATCAATGCGATTCTGAAACAGCACACAGAAGAGAGGGAGTTTGTTGAAAAGCATTTCAATGATTTAAATATGAGGGCTATGGAACAGGATGAGCCAACCTCACAAAAGCCACAGTCAGCATTTTACTACTGCAGATTACTTCTGAGTATACTGGGAATGAATTCCTGGGACAAAAGGTAAAAAGAAAAGACTAGCAATTTAAGAGCTTTCTTTTAAAGAATTGTGCTGGTCTTGCCAAGTAATAATAATTGATCATAGAGTGAGTTATGCCAAAATTACTCCAGGCCAGCCAACAAAAGATGAGAGAAAACGTGCAGCTAGGGACAGATGTCAGTTTTCTTCTGCATTTCAACCTGTCGTTGAAAGGGAGGAAACCTGTCACCCTTAGTTCTAAGGAATGAATATAAACAGTATTAAGTGTTGAAGAAGGTGAATTTTCTAGTAATCTTTTCAACAACAAGGGGTGCTACCATGGGTGAAGAAGGCATCTTTTCTGCTTTCTTTGCTTCCCATGTACATTCCTGCAAAAATCATTACTTCTCTGTGCCAGGATATGACTGAAAGTGTAATAATCTCAACTGTTGAATTGCTGAACTGTGTTCTGCTGCTTTGCTCACTAAGAGCATGCTTACATGCAGCCTCAAAGCATTGCATATGTGTTAGCTAATGAGAAAGATGTGTCCCTTACTATATATCTCAACATTGGCAGTGTTTGCTTATTGTTTAAAACAACAGGAGGCAAGCCATGTTTAGTTGCAAAAGTAATGTCTCTGTTTACATCATCATTTTTGTGTGAGTGTAGTTAGGTGTCTGTCTGCGTATACACCTGGGTATGCACAAGTATTAGCATTCTAGAATTGAAGGATCTTTCTAAAGTCTTCTTTTGCCATAGCTGTCAAATTCCTAGTTGGAGATATGGAATATTTTCTTAACTATGGAGAGAAATGGATGTTCTCTAAAACAAAAATAAACTGTCACTGAGATATTACTGGAATCAGACAAAATTTATAACCCTTCTTATTTAGATCTTTAATTCCTCAAGGCAGTGTAACTTTGAGCAGCACTATCCTTAAATTTCCACTGTGTTTTGTGGGAAACATCTTAAGACTAGTTTGAAGGAAAAGTGCCTTTCTTGCTCAAACATATTGTTTTGTTTTGTTCTTTAAATTGTTACAGCTGGCTGGGTGACTCTAGTGAGCAATGTTCTGCTGTTGTCTGCAATTCAGAATAGCAAAAGCTCTGTCTTCAATGCATGGACTCCCTAGAACTGCAGATTATGGGCATATATTTTGTCACTAAGCATATGTATTACAGCCAAGTCAAGTGTGCAGCTCACATATGTGTCAAAGGAGTACTGTCCATTCTTGTGTAGAGGAGAGATTTACTGCATTTGGATCCCAGCAGGCTGACAAAAAGTAGTGGAAGTTGTACACGTCAGGGCTATGAAGGATACGGGAGATTTCCTGGAGTTAAAAAAAAAAAAAAAAAAAAAAGGCAAACCAAAACTTCTGTTTTAAAAAGGGATCTTAAGCTTTTAGGTAAGAAAGGACTATTAAAAAGGTGAAAACATCTGCTGACTATTCTTGCATGGACCTGAAAATGTTCTTGTACCGTTCTTGGAGTGTTTTGTATTTTTCAGTGAACAGGTGATAAAAAAGTTACAAACTTCTTTTTTAGAAGGAGCTTTCATCTCCTGAAGAAAAATGAGAAGTTGCTTCGAGAACTCAGAAATTTGGACTCAAGACAATGGTAAATTCTTTTAATGGCTGCCTACTTACTCATTTTAAGTGTGCTTGTGCTTAAATGGCTCTAATTGCATAGACGTGGGAGTTGAACTAATTTTTAAAATAGTTTTGTAAATTATTCATGCACTTTTCACTGTACAGTAATTATTGGTGTTATTGAAGTTATGTTGGTGTTATTTGCAGAGTGGAACACTACAAGTGGAATATAATGAGACAGGGCAAACTTCAAAATAACAGAATTTTAAATATTTGTATGCATAACGTTGAATAGTTTTAAAACTTTGATGTATTAAAGAATTCCCATTTTAAGCTTTGGCTAATTGTTTAGCTGTTTTCCAGTGCTGTTCATATTCAAAGACATGGAATTCTAGTTGGAGAATTTAAAACTTTAGTTTTGTAGAAGTTGAAATTAAATCCAGTGGAGGTTTTAGAAGTGTGAGAAACTGTCCTCAGTTGTTCGAGTGTCTAACAGCCAGCTAAGAACAGAAGACGTTACTATATTTAGACTCTTGATACAGTTGCAGAAGCTGCATTTGCCACAGCAGTGACAAGGCACTGTTGTTAATGGGCAGTGCGGTGTCAATAATGCCTGTGTGACAGGTTTTGCTTGTTTCAGCTACTCCAGTAGCCACTGGTACTGTCAGCACCATCCTGCATCTTAGAAGTGCTGAAAGGGTAAATCTTGATCCTGTGTACTAAAACTTTAGAGAAGGCCAGACTAGAAAAGACCAGAATGGGAATATGGACACATAAAAGGTATTAAAAAAGAAGTAACGCAGTTGATCTTTGCATCCACTGTCTTTTTTGATCTTTTGAAGATATGGTCTGTAGGTACTGCTTGCATAGTTTGGTTTTGTATTAGTAAAGACACTGTCTTGCAGTGACAATCCTGTTTTACAGCCGGGAGACACACAAGATTGCAGTGTTTTATGTTGCTGAAGGGCAAGAAGATAAACACTCCATCCTTACAAATACTGGAGGAAGTCAAGCCTATGAGGATTTTGTAGCTGGTCTTGGCTGGGAGGTATTCATTAAAATGTTTCTATCCTAAGTTTGTTTACAAAGAAAGTTACAGATCCCTTTAGATACTGTAAGTATTTGACTCTTTAGCATTATTCAAAATTACTGAAGCAGAGTGGTTTGAAAGTATGAGGAAAGGCTGTGGGAGCTGGGTCTTGATAGTTTAGAGAAGAGGAAACAGAGGAATTACTTCATTAATGATTACTTCATTAATGAAAGGTGAGCATCAAGAGGATGGAGCCAGGCTCTTCTCAGTGATGTTCTCATGATAGGACAAGGGACAATGGGTACAAGCTGGAGTATAGGAGGTTCCACGTGAACATAAGGAAAAGCTTTTTCACTGTGAGTGAGACAGAGCTCTGGAACAGGCTGCCAAGAGAGGTTGTGGAGTCTCTTCTGGAGACATTCAAAATCCGCCTGGATACATTCCAATGTGATCTACTCTAGGTGATCCTACTCTAGCAAGGGGGTTGGACTAAATGAACTTTCAAAGTCCTTTTCAACCCCTAACATTCTGTGGTTCTGTGATGTAGAGAAGAGTTCTGGGTTTAATTTCATTAGCAATACTAGCTACTTAATTTTCAACTTTTTCAATTTAAGAAAGTTTTTGCAGATGGAAATGATTCTGTAATGCCAAGTACAGGACATCAATTTCTTGGACTGATTAGGAGTCATCTTGATATCCCTACAGGCTTATAAGTCCCTTGAAAATGTGGGAATCCAAAAAATAAAAACGTGCAGTTTCACTCATGCCCCCTTCTTCCTGCCTTCCACTGCAGGCATGGATGGAGTGTTTCACATACTTTGCTCCACATCTCTTTCAGAAGTCAGACATCCATCATCTATATAGATCTGCAGATTTTTAGTCACTAGTTAGATACTGTTACTAGGATTTCAGTTTTTGCTTTCTTTCTTCTGACCACATAGGGTTAACTTCCATAGTATAGTTTCAGCTTGGCACAGCCACAGAGAAGTACAGGAATTACTGCTGCTTCTGGCTGGCTACATAAGAAACTGCAGCTTTCCTGTTCCTGTTCTGACTTGTGTTCATCAGGAGTGTCCACCTTATCTGTTCTTTTTTTATGCCTCAGGTATATAAGAGCACTTAGATTATCAGTGTGGGTAATGGCTCTGACATTTCCACAGGAATAAAGGAAAACTGCTAGAAGTCTGCTGACTGCCACAAACATAGATTTGTATTTCCCACATGCCTGATTACTCAGAACAAAATCCAAATCACATCAGTGTTTTCAAATACTGGGTTTTAGTTAGTTTCTAGGGGGAATGGAGCAAAGCTAGAGGTGAGCAGATTCAGATTGGATGTGAGGAGGAAGTTCTTCACCATGAGAGTGGTGAGGCCCTGAAACAGGTTGCCCAGAGGGGTGGTTGGGGCCACTTCCCTGGAGATGTCCAGCCTAATCTAGGGTAGGGTGTCCCTGCCCATGACATGGGGTTGGAACTGGATGATCCTTGTGGTCCCTTCCAACCCTGACTGATTCTATGATTCTATCTTTTGGATTTTTTTTTTTTTAATATTCACAGAATGAAAATTTCTCAAGAAAGCATGAAGACAGTTTAAAAGTATCTGGCTTTCACTGAGGCTTTTTTCAGAGCTCAGGTCGTTTATATAAATTTTTAAAAGTGCATGTAAGTGGCTACAGTAAACTGATCAGGAAATAATGCAGTAAATACTCACATAACCTTTACTTTTCTCTAACCTTGTCTTCCCAGCAGCATCTGTGCTGACCACAGAATATGGAATACTACTGCAGCTGTTTTCAGTCATGTCAGCGAGTCTGAGCTCTTAAAAGAGCTGAAAAGGGCCCTTGAGGTTTAAAAATTCAATCACAATTACACAACACGTAAAGAGTATATTTATCATCTGACAGTTGGGGTTTTTTTCTCTTAATTCTTACCTGGTCTTTATTTCTAGGTAAATCTCACAAACCATTGTGGCTTTATGGGAGGACTACAAAAAAACAAAAGCACTGGGCTAACCACTCCATACTTTGCTACCTCGACAGTAGAAGTAATGTTCCATGTGTCAACAAGAATGCCTTCTGATTCAGATGACTCTCTAACAAAAAAGGTAGGTCTTTCTGAATATTTTTTTTTTCTAAGAAAACCAAAATATTTTAAGACATTTGGAATTTTCCTAAAGTAGGTTAAGCCATAGAAATTCTTCTTCACAAATTTCTGATTGTACCATGCTGGTAATTTTTGCTGTCATTGCCAATGTTGGCAGTATCATATGTAGAGTGGTAAAAAGTGAAATGAGGTCATGATTCGTGTAGGAGAAAAGTATTCTGTCTGAGTGATATTGTAGTAGTTTCAGTCTTTAAATGTCAATTAATAAACACATTGAGTACTTATATAAGATGACTTTTTATTCACTTAAGGGTCACACACTGCCTATTAACTTAATTTTCCCTTTAAAAAAATAAAGATTTCAACAATATTTATTATATGTAGTGTGTTTTGTCCTTGTGCAGGCCCTGATCAAAAGCACATTAAAAAAAAAAAAAAGAAGTTTTTCTGTATTGGTATTTTTTTCTTTACAATTTAATAAATTCCATATTAGTGATAACAAGTTACAGTCTCAAACATGTGTCCTATTATAAATGAGCAGTTAGCTATCATTAGACTGTCCCCTGTCTTGCCTACATACATCTTCAGATCTGCTAATCCATTCAGTAGACACGTTAATGAGAAGTGGTTGAAGTGTAATATTGGAGGAACTGAAGCTGGTTGACCTCAGCATAGAGTTTAATACTTGTAATTAAATTAGATGGTAGACAGTTAGTAAAGAGAGAAATAGCCATCCCTCTGGCAAGCTTCAATTATTAATGACTTTTTTGTTCTTTGTGTTCAACTTGAAGAAAAAAAATGTTATTGTTATTATTATAGACTGGCTATGAGTTCCAGCTTCTCACTGTTGCATCTTACATTGGTTTGTTTGCGGGTTTTTTGTATTTAAAAAAAAGTTTTTTCCTGTGTGCTTATGATTCTGGATCCTTTCTGTTCTTTATTTCCTGAAATAGAGCCAGGGTAATATTTAAGTTGTTAAATGATTTATAAAAGTAGCTTAAAAGCAAAAAAATAACTAATTTTAAAATCAGATTGTTGTTACTGTCCTGCTGTAGAACAGTGTGTGTATAGGTCTTTTTCTAAGCTGACTGGCTTCTGTGTTTTTAAAACAGAAATTTGTTTGTTTTTTTAACAGCTTGAAATTACCCTTACAATGTCTGATTATGTTTGAATTGAAGCATTAAAAAGTGTTGACAAGGGGGAAAGACGTAACACAGTGAGAATGAATTAAATAGTATATAATTTTCAAATGTTGTGGACTTAAGCAGAACACACTGTCAAGATCTCATGTCCATTTCCAGGGGTACCTTGAATCCACATACAGGCAAGGTTCAGTGCCGGACCAGGCCTTCTGTGATTTAGCTTGTGAAAATGGTGTCAGCTGGACTTCTTAACAGCTCCAGCATGCCCCAGGCCTATTTCTCTCCTCCTTTATCAAAAACATCGCTCTTCAGTAATTTGGAATATTTGAAATCTGCATGGATATGTAGAATGTATCAAAAGATTTGTAATATATTTGTAACTGAGCTGCTGATGAGCTGTTTAAATCAACCAACTTTATGTGCCTTTCTTTCCTGTTCTTTCTGGGTTATGTATTTTTTATTCTTCAACAGCAGTTTCCCCATGAATGGAGACTTATGAGCCTACCTTTGTCTCTTCTCTTTTTCCTAGCACATTTTGGCCCATTTCAATCAAATTTAGCAGAGATATGTTTCAAATGTGTTCATTTCATGCATGTTTAATGAAGATAGACTAAGTAAAGGAGACAGAATGAGAGACTCTTAGTGCTTCTACTCAAAGGGTAATAACTACATAGGAAGCAGCATTAGCCATCAAGAAACCAGCACCAGAGATGTGCTGTGAAAGCCATCTCAAACTTAAGAGCATCAAGTGAAGTTTGCATCTTGGGGACAGAGGAGCAAGTGTTATCAGGAGACTTGAGCAGGAAAACAGTCTTAGTTCTTTTACTAGTTCAGCAACTGAACACATTAGCAAAAGGAACATGTTTTATGAGATGCCATCCAGCTCACACACCAAGGAGACCTTGAAACCATTTGAGAGCCATATGTGTGCTAACAATTGTAATTGTTCTGAGTGCATGTACAGTTCATAACCTCCAGAGAAACCTGAGTTTCTCTCTCTCTCTTTAGATTCTCTGCAGGTCTTTTATGTGGCTTCTTTGTTCTGTTACATTCAGTGGGAGAAAAAACAAGCAAACTTGGAGTAGTTGGTGTAGAACTACTGCTGTTTTTTTATATTGTAAATGTGCCCAGAGGTGCATGATAGGTCCATCTTAGAAATGGAATTTAAATTAAATTAAAACAAAAGTTCTTCCTGCCAGTCGAGTCACTGTAAGACCATGATTCTGCTGTTTCAGAGGCTAAGCCAATTTAAAACTTATTTTCCATCAGTCTTAGAGAGTATCCTGGATACCTCTGAAGCATTTGTTTCTGAAGGCTTGAACAAGATCAGAAAATACATAAATTCAATGAAAACAGATTAAAATTTTCTGAATGTGTGAAGGAACTTAACACTGAAATTAATATATAAAACAAGTATTTAATTTGCAAATAGTAATTTAAAAATTTGTCACTGATATTGCAATCTATTTTGTTTTGCTTAGAAGAGCACAAAGTATTTACACTACCCTTACAAGAACAGTCTTACAAAGAGAAGTGCTGGTCAGCATTAAATGGAACTGTGAAGACACTCAGTTCACAGAGTGAGGAAGCTCATGTATGTGCCTTTACAGCCTATCACCTGTCTAGCTCCTCCTTCCTCACCCTGATAAAGGAGTTAAAGCATTTTAGGTGAGAATATGAAGCACAAGATATGTAAATAAAAAGTCATAATTAATCTTGGGCTTTGGGTGTATTACATAATTTGAAGTCATGTGTGGCATCATCCTAACCACATACAAGATTTATAGCTGCCATTTATAGCTATTGTGATATTAACAATGATTGAAAACCTGAAGGTATACAGATGTAAATCTCTTGTAATCAGTGCTGGTGAGGCCACAGTTCAAGTATTGTGTCCAGGTTTGGGCATGTCAACATAGAAGAGATGTTGAGGTGTTGGAACCAGTGCAGAGGAGGGCAGTGGAGCTGGTGAAAGGCCTGGAGAATAAATCTAATGAAGAGCGACTGAAGAAGCTGGGTCTGTTTAGCTTGAAGAAAAAGAGGCTAAAGGTAGACCTCATCGCTCTCTACAACTACCTGAAAGGATGTTTTAGAGAGGTTGGTGCTGGTCTCTTCTCACAGGTGATTAGTAATAGAACGAATGGGAATGTCCTGAAATTGCAACAGGGTAGGTTTAGAATGGACATTAGGAATTTTTTTTCACAGAAAAAGCAGTCAGATGTTGGAATAGGCTGCCCAGGGAGGTGCTTGAGTCACCATCCCTGGTTGTGTTTAAAGTTCATTTAGATGTGGTGCTTGGGGATATTGTTTGGGGGTGAACTTTGTAGAGTAGGGTCAGTGGTTGGACTTGATGGCTTCAGGGGTCTTTTCCAACTTGAATTGTTCCATGATTATTAGTGCAATATTTTTTTAAGTTACAATTAAATAGACATGTTGCTTTTTAAAGAACCCGACAAAGACACCATAGTTGTTGAAACAAAATTTTGTGAAAAATTCAGCTAGAGGGAGCATAAGCTGTAAATAGCAGTGCTGCTTACATATAATGGGAAAAAAGTAGCTGCAGTAAGCCATTACATCAAATGTTTCTGCTCTTTCAGTTCTTTTATAATGAACACTTTCAATTTGAAGAAGAAAAAAGTTGGGGCTAGCCGTTATAAGAAAATATAATGGCCTTTTTCCCCCCCTTTCCTAGGTAAGTGAGTATTAGAAATTACAGTAATTCTGGCAAGAGTTCAAGGGTTAATGCAACAGATAAATAAAAGGAATTTTCTGTAAATTGAGCCCTGCATTATTTCACTTGTCTTGCCTTTCCAAACCTAACTCATTTAATTTTAAAAAGTAAATACTTAAATTCTTCCTGACAGTGTGCTTTGCTTTTACTATCGTTTATTACTTCAATTATACTTGGTATCACTTAGAACAATCTGCCATTTGGAAATTTCAGTATAGCCTGCAGCTTAGTATTAAGTCTGGCTGCTATTGTAACATGTACAGCATATGACACTAATGTATCAAAATTAGATTTGATCGTCCCTCCTGGTTATATTTATTTCACGTTTCTTTTGTATTCAGTTAACATAAATGTATTAGGAGACCTGACACATGATGATGGCTATAGAGTAAGAATATTTTAAAGTATTTTGAGTTAAATTTGAAATTTCAGGTAATCTAACGGTCAGTCATTTTTATATATTTGTTTTAATGGAGTAGAGTTTCAAAGCAAGCCTAAAAAAATCTGTTTGTCTCTGACATATCCTCAGGGCTGTCATCCTGACAGCTCAGGTTTAAAATGGCTAAAACAAAGCTCTTAATCTCTTTCTCATTGCCACCTTGCTGGATCACCATGGATAGCAAGACCATTGTGCCTGTCACATATGCCCATAGCCTGAAATCATCTTTATTTGGTCCTCTTTCTGGATTCTTCTATTCATTCTATGACTTGTAAATTTAGAACAGCAAGGTCAGGAGCTCAGTGTGAATATGTAGTAGCTTGCAGAGCTGGTGGTGAGTTTTGAGTAACCATTGACACAGGTACATGTCTTGGCACATGTACATTCTGTGTGCACCAAATCTGATTGTTAGATAACACTGGGACCACAACTTCTTCTTGGGAAACCGTTCTGTTGTCTGTCCTTTAGATTTCCATGAGCAGAGTTTGTTTAGTATCTGTCCTACTTGTGTCTAGGACAATGAAGAATCCAGAATAAAGTTGAAAAAGATCAAGCTGTGGCTCTCTAGAGCTGTAATAATTACAGTGAACGAAGGATTCTCCAAATGTCTACTGCGCTTGCAGGAGATCTTTATTGTGGAGCACTGCTCAATTTCAAGGTCCATCAGTAGGGAACTGAAAAGTGAAGAAAACCTGCAATTCTTTCTAAAAGGTTTATTCAAGAGCTAGCAGACCTTGGAAAGCTTTTCAAGACAGTTTCAGGTATTGGATCTCTTCCATGACTCATGTGTTATTGATGGGCTAAGTTACCACCATTCAATCTTTCTCATAGGCTTTACTTGCTGACCAAAGTGAGGATGTCCAAAAGAAGCAATGAGGAATGCTATTGTTAGCGTCAGAGCTTCTTCTGATCAGCTGTTGGAAAGGGAACAGAATTACTTCCTCTCCAAACATAAAGATTAAATCATCAAAATCCAGTCTTGGTTTTCAATTTCCGTGTAACTTTTGACTTGTATATAATTGTATATAGTTTCAAATATTTGTCTATATTGTGTATATGTGCTTGTAAATTTGTCCTACACTGTAAAATAATAGCATCAGCCTTATTTTCCAGCCAGCTGAGATAGTCTGGTGAATCTTGGGGTGAGGCGGAAACTCCCAAACCACCACAGTAGCTTTCACTGAAGCACATGTTCTCTCTGATTAGCTGTATATGTCAATATCAGGTACACAGGAACAATTTTATAAATCAAACTTGAGGCAGCAACACCCTCAAGAAGCTGAACTATCTTAAGTTCTGTATGCCTTGGATTTTAAAGCCCAAGCTGCACTTGCAGCCCAGAAAGCCAACCAGATCCTGGGCTGCATCAGGAGAAGTGTGGCCAGGAGATTGAGGGAGGTGATTCTCCACCTCTACTCCACTCTGGTGAGACCCCACCTGGAGTACTGTGTCCAGTGCTGGAGCCCCTATTACAAGAAGGATGTGGAGAAGCTGGAGTGTGTCCAGAGAAGGGCCACAAGGATGATCAGAGGGCTGGAGCACCTCTGCTATGAGATTGAAAGAGTTGGGGCTGTTCCGTCTGGAGAAGAGGAGGCTCCCAGGTGGCCTTCTTGTGGCCTTCCAGTGTCTGAAGGGGGCCTACAAAAAAGCTAGGGAGGGACTTTTTAGGCTATGAGGTAGTGACAGAACTAGGGGGAATGGAGCAAAACTAGACGTGGGGAGATTCAGACAGGATGTAAGGAGGAAGTTCTTCAGCATGAGAGTGGTGAGACCCTGGAATGGGTTGCCCAGGGAGGTGGTTGGGGCCACATCCTTGGAGGTGTTTAAGGCGAGGCTAGATGAGGCTGTGGCCAGCCTGATCTAGGGTAGGGTGTCCCTGCCCATGGCAGGAGGTTTGGAACTAAATGATCCTTGTGGTCCCTTCCAGCCCTGACTGATTCGGTGATTGTAAAGCCATTTATTTGGCATGTATGCTGTCACTGTGCCTTGTTTCTAACTGTGTAGGAGTTTCTTGTCTTTGAACCCAAAGATGCCAAGTAAATGAGAGATAATTCTCCTAGAAGATAGTTCATTATTGCTGAATTAGCAGTTGTGCAGTGTGATGATGGGTGTAGTTGCCCTAGTTTTGGGGCAGTCAGTTCAATGAGGTCAGCTCAGTCAGTGCACCAGATGACCATCCTTCAGTCTAGGGTCATGTTTTTTCATGTTTCACAAGATTTCATGTCTCAACTGATTTGCCTCTTGGTTTCCCTTTGGTCAGGCAGCCTGATCCTCCCTGAGCACTTACGTGTTAAGTGCAGACCCAGCAGTCCTTCGTACCTTTCTGTCATTGTCATATTGTAACAGACTGCCTCTTTACTGAGGGAAGTAGGAGAGGTTCAGGCCTTTAGAACAATCCCACAGTTAGTTGTCTTCTATGGCATTCATCACTGTTAAGTGTCATCCAAGGTTTCTGCAGCTGGTGTTCGCCTGTTGCACATCACTCATTGAAGTTGCTGCTTGATTTTATTCTTATCTAGTCAAACAGAACACGGTACAGTGAGTATTGTTAGAACCAATTCTTCTGCTGAGCTGGGTTTACAGTTGGCACCAGAACATCTCTGACTAAGTGTTGTTCAAAGTAATTCAGCCATCTACAAAAGAGACAAGACCAGCTCACTTCAAAGAAACTGCAATGGTCGTTATCTTAGATGTTTATTTGGGCCATGCAAAACAAATGGCTTTGTGGAACATCATAAAAGATATGGGGTATTGATGCCATCTGCACTTTGCCCAGTCCAGCACTGAAGAAAATATTTTTCTTCTTCAAATGCAACCCTGTTTTTCAGTCTGATATAGTTTAAAATTAACAGAGCAAAGCAGGGACAGCTTTTGGTTTTCTTTCTCAGTCTCCTGCTAATAACTGGTAGAAACCTTCAGATAAACCAAAGAGGATTCCAGGAGGTTTGCAGTATAAACAAGTAAATACTTGGAAAGAAATTTCTCTGACTGTGTATATGATCTGCTTTAATTTAAAGTTATGTTCTGAAAATGAGTACGGAAAATTATATACAGTAACTTCTTGTAAGTGCTCAAATTACTATCTGCATGTAACCTGTTAACAGCAGGTTCACAATGCTGTCACCACAAGGTGATTGACAAATGGTATTTGTTGAAAGCTCTGAGCAAACTGAAAACTGTGGGTGAAGACAATTGTAAGGTGCAACTGGTGACACACAAGGAGGGAAAAATGACATTCCAGAAGCTTGACTTTTCAGAAATAGCCCTTACTGGAAGGAAACTCACATTTAATTATCTGGATTTATATGATCAATATACATAAAGCCTTTCTCCATGATGCTAACATTTGTTTATTAGATGGTAATATTTAGCAGAAGGAACATTTTTGAGCTTTGGTGCAGAGATTTCAAAACATTTAAGATATTTCTTTACCTGGTAGTACTACTACAACTGAGTATACAGCATGGCTTTTGAGGAACCTATTTGACCACTCAGAACCAAAACAAAAGTCATTTTGTGGTTTTGAGGGGCAGGGTGACGTTTTTACAATAAATAGGTTTCTTGGGAAATGAACATTTCATTAATCTAGGAGCTATAGAAAATGCAGTAGCCATTCTCCTTTTAAAGCTTTCTGTTTTGTAGTAGCCAGTTTGAAATTTGGCCAGAATGATGAGGTTAAAGACTGCTCAAATCCATAACTTCTAAACAGATATATACAGTTTACATACTTTAAAAGTTCATTTAGAATTGAGTAATTTGCTGTCTATGTCAGCATTTTATGAAATCAAGGCAATTTAGTAAAACAATTTAAATCACTCTGCATTCTTGAGATAATAAAATTTTAGCTTTCAGTACAAAACAGGTAAGGTCATAGCTTTTAATTTAAATAAGACATTGGCACCAGTGTGCAAAAAGCTGTAGCACAAACCGATACTGTGAACTAATACTGTAATTAAAATTGTAAGAGAACTGTAGAGTAATTTGGTTCTTTTATTAATTTGTCTTCATTTCTTTTGTCCTTTTAGTATAGCTGTATGGCTATAGAACATAGCTAAACTGAGTTTTTTTCCCTGCTTTTGCAGCTAAGGCATTTAGGAAATGATGAAGTACACATTGTCTGGTCAGAGCATACTCGAGATTATAGAAGAGGAATAATTCCAACAGAATTTGGTGATGTTCTTATAGTTATCTATCCTATGAAAAACCATATGTTCAGTATCCAAATCATGAAAAAGCCTGAGGTAAGGTTGTTTTTTGGGTTTTGTTTATTTTGTTTCCTTCATATGTTTAATATGAACTGAATTTTGCTTGTAATCTGAGACTTTGGTATGATCAGTCCAACAAGGTGATGTGTCTTTAACATTGACAGTTGCATTGTTGATGGGAGGAAGAGCTCAGTGAGTACAGTGCACAGTAAAATCAGTACCCTGAAATTGCAAAGGTCTGATCATGTCAAGCATATCTGTTACTATCATAAACTGGAAATAAAGCTAGAATATTCTGTATAATCAATTAAGTGTTAAGATAAACTTTGCAAACTTTTAAAAAATTTTATTTAATATGACTGAGTAGTGACTGTGAGTTATCTGCTCCAGCTTTCTCCACCCATGTTATATTCCTCCTCTTCTCAAAGCTAGTTTTTACCTTCTCTTTGACATAACAAAAGAATTAGGAAATTAATTCAACAAAGCAAGACCTTACAGTTTTTAGGCATATGAACACTAATTCTTTCTTGTGACCACTCCCCAAATGTCTGTGCTGGCCCTGTATTTAACACTGCAGTTTAGGGTAGCAAACACTGGCTGAGTAAAAGTAGTCATGAATGTTTTTACTGAATAATTTCTGTGTGATGTCACTTACCTTGAATTTCCATAATTTAAATAGTGAAGTTCTTTCTAGAAACACTAATTTAATATACCAGGTATAACAGAAATAGTATTTCTGTGATCATAGGCTTTAAATGATAACCCAGTACGCTTTTATTCAATAAGTATATTATTTCTTTTAATACTTCTAAGTACAATGAGTTGTAATATTTGGAATGTGTAGGTTAAGAAGGAAAAATACTGCTGAAAGTGGATATTGTTGTTAGTCCAGCAAGAGGTTCTTGTATGTGGAAAAAGAAGTGCCTTCCATCAGATTTCATTATTCTCAAAACTACATTAGATGGCTGATGACAAAAATATAGTGATCTAAAATTTTCTTGCAGCATTGCTTTCATCCTAGCAGGAGGAATATTTAGGAAACACTCTGGTCTTTACTTGCTTTATGCTAGCAGCTTCAGAACTTTAATCAGATCTACAAGAAATGAAGACACTTTGTGGATTTTTAATGCGTTTTGGTTTGGAGGTTTTTTTAAATTACAAAACTATGATAAATCAGAGAAAAATGTAATGCCAAAGCATAAAACCTGTCTGTTCTGTAGACCTTTTGATTACTACCTATACTAAACATCAAGGCTTTCTGTTGATCTCACAAATAAGGCTTTGCACTCAGGGTCCAAAAAGGTCAAACTTTTACCAGCTATTTCTCCTGTAAAAGGCTTACAATTCATTTGTATAGATACCATAAAAAGAAAAAAAAAAAATAGAAAAAAGGGAGGGGGGAAACAGAAGGAAAAAAGAAAATGGAACATGAGGGTTGGTCCACCAGCAATTTTGTGAGTTGCACATTGAGTTGGTCCTTATGGACATACTGTATCTAAACCTGTGAAAAAATATTATTTAAAAAATTGAATAATTATTCCTCTTGCGTACTGCCACCTACAATATTGTCACCTAGCCTTTCGACCTCGTGAACATTATATGCATGACCCAGGATTTTGGCAGCAAATGCTGGAAATAAGCTTTGATTAGACATAGTATTCAAATAGTTTCTTAATTTTCTTCAAATGCTGTGTTATCTGTTGCCAAGGATATCAAGCAGTTATATGGCTCTATATTTCCACAAGAGAAAAGATCCATCACGGAGCACAATAACTGGCCTGATTATCTAGCAATGAGGAGGGGGTTGGGAATATCTGTTTGAGTGCTCTATTGTTAATGTTGATTGCTAATTGTTATAGCTAACATCTTACTTTATGTTGAATTTCTTTAATTTTTTATTCAGGTTCCGTTTTTTGGTCCACTCTTTGATGGTGCTATTGTGAATGGAAAAATTCTTCCTATTATGGTTCGTGCAACAGCTATAAATGCAAGCCGTGCACTGAAATCATTAATCCCATTGTACCAAAACTTGTATCCTTTTACTTTAATGGTCTCCAAGGCACATGCATTCCCTTACAGTTTTGTAGATATGTTCTTCATGTTTTCTGTCATCTTATATTTTTGTTGGATTAATATGGGGAAAACACCTTCGTCTTTTCCCCCCTTTTTTCTTTTTTTTGGTGATGATGATAGCTTTAGGAACCTCAGACCCATAGAAGAGTACTCGCATGAAGATTGGCTTTAAGTGAAGAACAGATTCAGTGCTGGGAAAAAATTGCCTTTCTGATGCTTTATAATATGTGCTTTACACTTTTTGCTATCAAAATTATTTTAATGACCATTTTGTGAGTAGATACTCCAAAAGAGTAATGTCCTGGTGTTAATAATCTTTCTTTCCTTAAAGGTGTTAAGTATTTATCCAGTATTAATATGATCTAGTTTTGTTTTTCTAGTTCTAAGAAGGGTATGCTTGAAGGTGAGAAATTTGTTACATTTTTGTCATACACATTTTATTACTCAGAATACAAAGTTCTTGTCAAAATGATGTTAGCATCTTTGTGAAGATGTCAGAAAATGTTATCTCTTTTTCATTGTTGTTGTTGGAACCAAAATAGTAGATTTTCGAATGGGCTGTTCTTGGAAGAACGGGTTTACCACCCAGAAATTAAAAAAACATGAGGTAAGTCAGTCACTTTTACTTCCCCCCTTCTTAAGATTAAATTCTGTTGCATACTTGTTAGCTAAATCTACAAGAACAATATTTATTTATCTTTTATTTCATAAGTTGAGAGATCAGTTTAAATTTTGATCCAAAAGAAAATATTTTCTTAATTTGCACCCAATATACCGTACTTGTATTTGTCAAGTGATGAGGCTAACTGTTAATATGTGCAGGGTTTTGGATTAGATTTCATTTAAGTGAGTTTACAGATAAGGGTGTTTACAATGAGGCTTGTGAAACACTGGCCCAAGGTTGCCCAGAGAGGTTGAAAAAGCTCTGTCCTTGTAAACATTTCAGATCATAGTGGACAGGGCTTTGAGCAACCTTATGTAATTGAATATGTTCCTGCATACTGCAGGGATGGTTGCACTGAATGACCCTTAGAAGTCCCTTCCCACCCAAACTATTTCATGATTCTATGAGTGATGTTTGATGTGATCACGTAAGTGACGTTTGTGCCATTTCTGTAGATGACTGATGCTGATTCATTGCATTTTTGTGTTTGAAAAGGTCCCAGCTTCTTGTCATTACTCAAGTGGATTAATCAAAGCATTTAAAATGTATTATCATCATTATACCATGAAAAGTGATGGCTGTACAGCATTATATTGATATATAGTGATGAGCAATTGGAAAATAATTTACTTTGAAATAGCAAACTTTCAGTACCGAAAAACCCCACAAATATTTATGTTGAGACTTTTTAAGAGAAGATTAAGTTTAATAAATTGTGTAGACACAGCTTGCCAGCCCAATGTCTAGGAATTGGCCAATTCTTGAGAGCAGTGTTATTGCACATTCACTTTTAATTCAGATATCAAAATTGTGCTATTTTACATATATCAAAGCACTGTTTGTCATTTATGACAATGTGGTCTCCATTAACCATCCATTTTCTTGGTACTTGTCTCCATATGGTCAGCCTGGTAACTGGAAAGCAGTACATGTGTTTAATATTAATTTAGTAGTATGGCTTGGTGGATCTTGTTATATGGTAAGATTATGAAGCACCAGTTGATCGGGCATTGATGTTAAGGGTAGTTTTGTTAAGCAGGTGAAATTACTTTTCCACCTATCTTAGTGTATCTTATGTATGATGCTTTATGTAATACTTAAAAAATTAAAATGGGGATGTGAGCAGTTACTTAAAAGCTGTTTGATTGACATGAAATTAGAAAAACTGTACAAACTTTCCTGGCTTGAATTAGGCTATGGTCAAGCCAGTTGTCAGTGGAGAACAGCAAAAAATTTTTGAAACTTCAAAGCTTGGCCTGTCTCTCAGTGATTAAAAAAACTCTTAATTAAAATCGTTGTGGACATGCTCTTGTGTTCAACCTCTGGCCACATTTGAGGTCAAGCAGGAATTTCTCTTATATAAGAATGGTAAAGACTGTTGGATGTTTCCTGTAACATGGACATGGCCTGTTAACTAGGATTTTGAAAATTGAATCTAATTGTGTTCCTGCACTAGCAGGGGATTGAAGACATCATGCATTGGTTTTAGTGTCTCCTGATTTTTTTTTCCTCTAGCATATTGTAGCTATGGCTGTAACAGTTCTCTACTGGCTTTTAAGATTGCTGTGGACTGCAGGGCATGCAGGCAGGAGTATTTTATGGTCTGTGGTTAAATTGCTTTCATGGAGACCCTGCCTGACTTCAGTCTCTTTTGCAGAAGACAGTGGCCAGTCCTTGTGTTGGAATGTTGCTGGAGTAAAGAAAAAGAGGACTCAGAGTAGTGTTCAAAGAGGGAGGAAAAGAGAAACAGAAAAGCTATTTTTCATAAGGCACACCAAAAGCAGAAACTGGGCTAGAAAAGTGAAGCTGATAATCAAGGCTTCTAATGTGTCCTGAACCCTAACAGGATCAGTGAAAGAGAATTCTGAAGTGATATGCTCAAAGTTAATTTTTGTTTACTTATGCATATCTAATATACTGGATCACTGTTAGTTTATTTAGAGCTTCGAGGATAAATAGATGGAAATTAAGTTAAATGTGGATCTCAAGGTAACAAGAATACTTGAGACATCTGTCAAACAGCACACATTTCAAGCCTCACACTTCTGTATTAGCTCTCTTTTTACCATAGTAGACAGTAGAAATAGTTGATTTCAGACCCAGCATCTCCATGCCTGCAGTGGTTTCAAATTAGAGAAAAGTAGGTTTAGATTGGTTATTAGGAAGAAGCTCTCTACTATGAGAGTGGCAGAACACCGGAAAGGGTTGTCCTGGTAGGTGGTTGAGGCACATCCCTGGAGGTGCTTAGTGTGAGGCTCAACAGGGCTCTAGGCAACCTGATCTTGTTGAGGATGTCCTTGCTTACTGCAGAGGCATTGGACTAGACGACCTTTAGAGGTCCCTTCCAACCCAAACTATTCTATGATTCAGCGTTTGTATTTTCACTGTGCACAGCTTTGTGGGCACCTTTTGACTCAGTGTGGAGTTGATGGCAGAAATAAGTCTCTAATCTATTTTGAGGAATATTGACATGTCACATTGTAGATCTTTGTGGTGAGTATCAGTGAACTCTTAGTTAACCTAGGACTGTATTGATTTACTTGCATATGGAATGTGAAGGAAGTGGCAGTGAGTTTGGCCCTCCTTCATCCAAGGAGGACTTATCCATCCTCCAAATATCTAAGTGCAGATGTGACTGAAAAAAACAGCTGTCATTTGCAATCAGCTGGGACATTCAGTCCTCTTCATGTAACCTGATTGCAACTTTTTCTTTATTGCACTAGCCTGTTAATCGTGATGTGGCAATGGGTAGTACCTGTGAATAGTATAATAATGGTTGCATGGATACAGGAAATTCTACTCATCTGCCTTTTATAGTCTGTCCTGACTTTGAGCACATATTGTACGAACTGAAGCAACTTTCTGAGACTGACGTATTCTGTCAGTCACCTTCCTCTTCATGAGATATTTTGACACTTCTAATAGGAAATTTAGGTAACAAAGTGCTTTGAAGGATTTTTGTTCATGATTTTTAAATATTTCATCTGCTCTGTTTTCATTCTTTGCTTAGAATACCATAATAGGTTTCCATATTGTAGTATTTTAAATCAAAATTTGACTAAATTTATCCACAGACAGCAGTCGTGTACAGGAAGTGTCCTGCTCTGAGTTGATACTTGCCATATGCATTGCTGCAGCTGTATGAAAATACAGATTGCCAATTTGCTTGGAGTTTCTGTGTCATTTGTAGGACTTGCTTTAGTTTCCCCTTTGAGGATTGTGCTGTGCTTATCTTTTGGTGGCCTGGCTTTCTTGTCATGATACATCCTCACCAACAGGCGGCATGCATGCACCCAGTAGCAGGGTACACACACCTAACATTTGTATTGTCTTGCTAATGAAGCAAGACCCCTTCTCCATCTGGCTTAAGGAATGCATGCCTACCTCCTGAATGTGCTCCAGTTCCACTTATGATTGAAAAACTTGTAAAACTCAAAAGTGCAGAGGTAATAATGGAATACAAAGTTAAGAACAGTCATTTTCACTGTGATGTAGACTAAGGAAGCCAATATTGGGGGGGGGGTTAAATATTCTTTGTTTACTAAATTGCATTACAATTTCTGATAGGGACAGTCTGATAGGAAAAGTTTTACTCATAGCTTGCTTCTCAGTGCAAGCACTTTGTTACATTCTGAATTCAGAATCTACCATATATGGGAAAGGAATCAATACTAAATATCTTGAGCAATAGAAAGAGTAGCTTCATACAGAATTTTACTTAATTTTCTGAATATACAACAGATGTTAGCCAGATGCCAAGATATCCATCAAAATAATGTTCCTCGCTTGGCATAGTAGGCAATTTCAGTGATCCAACTTGTTAAAATTATTGCCACAGAGCAGGAAAAATACTAGAAAGCTTGTGAGAGTGAAATTCCAATTTAAAAACAACTAGTACTGTTCTTGGCACATTGGGCACAAATTTCGGAGTGTTTACAATTATTCCAAACTGTCTGCACTCAAGATAGTGTAATTCAGACACCATCCTTGCTGTCTGATGTAGTGTTCCCCTCCCAAAAAAAGCTTCTTTATATGTAGCTAGACACAGAGTGGAAAAAAAAATCCTATTTAGCATCTTTTAAATCTGAAAGTTGTTGAAATTTTAAAACACCTGGAATATAGATAATTGGTTTATAAATAAATATCAAAGCATAGTTTTCTCTTTTTTATAATAATCTATGAAGTCTTTGACCTAGTGCTCAGAACTAGCATTTCTTTTTTCCTTTTTTTTTTTTTGGGGGGGGGGGGTGTGTTTTTTGTTTTGGGGGGGGTTTTTTTTTTTATGAAACAAATTAACTTAGCAGAAATACAATGCTGATTTAATTATTCAGTTTACAAAATATTATATGATAAATCTTAATCTAAATAACAGGATAAATCCATTTATTTTTGACCAAAACTGGAAAATTTACATCCCTTTATCTTCTTTTCTTGTTGTATTCCTAAGCAGCTGATACTTGATGTATTTTAGTTGACCTTCTTAGGCAGTTGCCTTCCAGAGAAAGGGAAGATATTAACCCTGTATGGTATCTGACAAGACAGAAACTTCTTCTTGTATAAAATAATGTGTTTGTTGAAAGTTGCCTCTGTATTAAAAAGCCACAGCTCAGAATTTGAAACTGGAAAGCACTGATTTTGGCAATGTCACTTTTCCATCTTCAAAGTCAAGTAAGTTTTCTAGAAGCCTGATTTGGTGCATGAGCATCTGTGGGGAAAAAAATGAAGATGACAACAAGGTGATAACCATGTATCAAATAGGAAAGGCATAAGGAGTGCTCTGTCTCCTTATATATATGTCATGAATTCATTTTGCACAGTGCCACTAATTAATTTTGGTGAAGTGAAAGAAATAATGCATGCCATTGTAATTGCTCTCCTAATATAGTATAGAATTCTATTTAAATAAACATGTGCCAAGATTCTCAGCAAGCTTTGCAGTGTTTCTGGAAGTGCAATTTTTATACAGGACATTTATTAAGGTTTTAGTGTACCTGCTACAAATATTTTTGTCATCACAGGTGACAAGAAACAGTCATTAATAGTTTGAATACTTAATTTTTTTTTTGTCCTATTCTATATGCTTTACAACAAATAATAGAAAATTTCAATATTTCTGTGAGTATTTTTGTCATCTCTGAATCATCCCATCATAACATCTGACACACGTTCAATTAAGAGCCATGCATGAGTTAATCATAGGAGCTGTTTTTTCCAGAAGAAAACAGTTGTTTCTAAAATGTATATTGATGTCTAACAGTGAAAATTGTTTTCCAAGCTCAAGAAAGAGTCGTAAGATGGAGAATATGATGCTCAGTCTTTCCTGTGTTTTGCCATGCTCAGATTTACTATTCTCCCAAGTCCTAGTTCTCCTGACAACTCACTTGATCTTTTAATAATTCAAAATGTGATTAATTAGATGCCTGCATACAGTGGTATAACATGACAAACTGAAGGTTGCCAAGTCATTTATAAGTAGCTGATTGTTTTAATGGACCATTCAGATATTTCAGTCTCCAGGAATCTTGTCCAACAGCTTTTCTGTGCATGATAAGAAGATTCACACAGAGGAAGAAAGTTTTGTGTCTCTCTTAGTCATTGCTCGTGTGTGTGTACACATTTGTGTGTGGGTGTGTGCATCTGCTTGTAGCTATGCAGTGAAAGTAATAGCTATTTTCCCCCTGAACTGATACATCCAATTAATGTGTTTTCCTTTGATGTCACAAGTATATTTGAACAACAAAGTACTGTTGTAAGGAAAATTTCAGGAGAAATATGAGGAAAATTTAGTTTGTCGTAAACCATGGATAGCTCAAGTGCTTAGAATAGCAAAGCAGTAATACAAAAAAAAAAAAGCAATATGGGCAGTACCTAAATAACTACTGCATTTCTGAATGTTCAAAATCAGGATTAGTGATTTAGTTTTATACAGAAAATAGGTACAATTCAAAATATCTCACATAAAGGAATCATGCCTGTGATGACAATGCTGTGTAATAGAAACATCTAAAGTAACTTTTTAATGGATAACATCACACTATAAAGTTTACCCAATCTGGGGTGGGGGGAGGGAAATAAATAAATAAAACCCAACTAAGATTCCAAAGCACGGTTTCTGCTATTTATGTTTATTAAGTACAGTTTGAAATCATGTCTGAGGGACATCTTACCTAACTGTATATCTAATGCTGCTCAGTAAATGAGGAGAGTATTGATTGGCATATGCTGCTTAAATCGATCACCTTGACAGCCAGAATTACAGTAATCTGTCAGTATTAATGACTGTCTTTCAAGCCTTGATACCTCTCCTTCGCTTGTCTCATCTTGCCTCACTTCTGTTTGAAGTGCATTTTCTTGCAACCTCTGGTTTTGTCAGGGTAGGTACTTTTGTAGTGGGTTTTTGTCCCTTGAGTCCAATTTATTGGCTTGATCATGCAATTAGAGTTAAAATGCAACACCAGGGAGCAAAAGTAGGCAGTGTTCTGAGTAACAATTGGACCTCAGAGGTAGAGCAAGCCTGTTCTCTGCCATCATTTATTAGTTACCTGTCGAAAGAATAGGATTGCTTTGCAATGAGTAATTCCAAAACATCACTTTAAATGCCTTTGATTTTAGCCACTAGAGACAAGTGATTGAACCAATGTTTGTGAGAGGTTTTTAAACTCTTACCTTAGTGTTTGTCATGTGGACACTTCAAAAAACTGCTGGAGAACTACTTGCAGATGTGTGTACCAAGCTGCTGTTGTTTACTGCATTTTCCTGTAGACATGCACATCATTTCAAGTGGATTATATGCATTTCTGATGTGAGGAGTAAACCGGAGTGTGAAGCTTGAAAGCTGTTTTTTAATGTACTGTAATTTCATGTTTATAGTCTGTGAGGTTTTTTGCAAAACAGACGTGTACATTTATTTAGCTGCAGTTCTGGATTTGTACATATTCAGGTAACCACATTTTCTTCAGTAGCTGCCTTGCTTTTAATTACCCCAATTAGCTCTGCTCTCTATACCTCTTATGTACTGTCTGCAGATACAAACTAGTGTACTGAGGGCACATGTTAAAGAGGTGTGGTGTAAGCACCTGAGTTTAAGCGTTAATAATATGACTCTCCCCACAAAATATATATTGCATGTATCTATCCAACTTGGGGTTTAATTAGTAATGTAGCTTTATTTATTACTTGCTATTACTCCATAATGAAATGCATGAGATTCTCTTTAAATGGTAAGAAAGCAAAATGGATTGTCTCTAGTAACACAGTTTTCTACTAACTGCACAAACATAGAGCAGAGTGCTCTGTTAATATTCTATACAGTTAGAGGGGAGACTCAAATATTTTTATGCTGTTAAGAAAATTCTAGGTTCTTTTACTTTTGTATTCTTCCATAAACTGAATTTATTCCTCTGATGCGGAGGTATTGATTCCACTGATTTCAGTGTAAAAATTATAGAATTTTGCCAGTGGCATTCTGGTTTAAAATAAAAGGATTCCAATGGGCTACCCTAAAAAAGCAGTGAAGTGCTTATCAGTTTCCTCAAAGTTCTGTATTTGGGTCTGTTAGTACAGACAGCTTGAAGGAAGGCAGTTCTTTTTTACTGCATTTCTTTAAGGTAGAAAATATTTGGGTCATAAGCTTAAAGTTAGCAGAGCAATCACTTTTTCTTTATAAAACGTGTTTTAAATATCCTTAAGAGTCCTTAAACTGGAATGAAAAACTACTTCAGTCTTATGCAGAGTTGATTGCCTTGTCCATAACACAAAATGACAGGGGTTTTGTTAATACCTACTTAACCTTATTAATTAACTAAACATTTTGGGTAACAAAAGCCTTTTGTTAAAATGTTAAGACTCTTGCCCCCAAGAGGTGTTAAAATTCATGGAGATTTCTTTGATAGCTCTCACACATTTGCGAAGAAAAGCAGGGAAGATTATACAATTTTTCCTGATGCTTCTGAGATTTAAATAAAGAAATGTTTTAAATCTATTTAATCTCTGTACTTACATTGCAAAACACAGCATTTTTCACTGATTTAGTACTTTTCCTTGTCATAAATTCACCCATAAATTCACGACTCTAAAGAGTTGTGTTAAAAGACTAAAAGCATATATATATATAGTATATATGTATAAAGAGTAAATATACGATTGCATATTGTCAATTCTGATATTTAAATTAGTGAGAAATGCAGGGGATCATTTGTAACAAACAAAACTGACAGTAATGGCTGTGAGAAAGAGTGATGGTTTTGGGTGAGCTGAATAAGATATTGGCAAACTGTGTCTGCGTCATTCTGCATAGGGTAATCAAGACAATTGGGGCATGCTTTCTAGTGCCAACAGAAGGATTAGAAGATGATAGGTACCAAAAAAAAATTAAAAAGAGGAGATTAATAGAAACTAGCACATTGGTTGTCTTTGTTCTCCTAAAGGTCTGTATTTCAGTTACTGAAGAAGGGAGTTATATATAACACACATCAGCTTATGAAAATGTCTAGCTGGAGATGGAATGTACTTAGTAACAATATTCACTAATTAAACAGGTCAAAATTATAACAAAAAGGGATGGATGTATATAGCTTTATACTCTATGTGCCACATACTTCAGAGAAAAACAGAATAAACTAACATAAAGCAAGGATTAAAAGTTAGTATTACATTGGTAATTCCAGTTACCATATGGTGGTCCAAAGGGCATGAGTCCTCATCAAAGGCAGGCCAATCAAATTAATCTGCATGTACTTTCTAGACATTGAGAAAATAATTTAATTACTGATTAATTGCACCTGAATAGATCTGTGGGTCACAAATATATCTATCTCCTTCTGAATGCTTCTCCTCCCAAACACAGAAGAATGCAGGCTATTAGAAAATCTTTTGATTTCTGCTTGCCAAACCGTAGTTAGCCTCCATCTGTTCTTGCCAATTGTGGAAAAAGGTCAGTTTTCAGCAAAGCCATGCATTTCACAGAAGGTATGTGAAGTGAAATTTCACAGGGGACATGATGGATCCTGATTCTCAGTGATAAACCTTTGGGGCCAGCAGGGTTGGCATATGGTTCAGCATGATATGAAGGCTTGGGTTCCCTGGCTTCACTTCTTTGGCGTGGAACTGATAAAACCTGTCTCTTAAGTATTGTTTTGCTGGACACCAATCATGGGCAGCAGGAACTGCCCATTTAACTCTCTGTGGGAAGGAAGCCCAGGCTGTGTTCACAATAGTGCCATTGTAGTGCTGCAAACTGCTCTCAACAGCTTGACAGCACTAGGGAGGAGGGTGAAGGGGCTGCTTTACTAATTGCCCTTCAAAATAAAGAAAGGGGGAAGTAACTGAAAATTAATATTTGTTTTCTTAATATAAAAAGAAGGCTGTCTTTGAGTTTTTAAAGTCAATTTCACTGCCCTCTGAAGAGATAAAATTTTAAGTAGGTTATCTCATACAGGTGCAAAAACATTCTTATTCTTTTCAACTATAAAAGAAAAAAAAGTAGTTGTGAACTACATTGGTACAGCTTGGAATTAACGACAAAATTTCTCATGAGAAATTTTCTTTGTTGCTATGTAGTGGGGAATGGCAAATTAATATATGTCTTTACGTGCAGTCTTTTAGCTGAATGATATTATTGTTAGTATAATTTCATAATCATGTAATTGTATAGTTAGTAGTGATGGCTTTATGAAGGGCGTTTTCCTTATCGTTTCTCTCATCAGTATGTCTATATATGCAGAGCAAATAAATAATTAAGATATAAATTCAAACATTTGAATGTATGAACAGTGGGCTTAAGTATTTATGCTAGTAGCAGAGAGCAAAGAGCCAGTTTTGGTTCTGTAATTGTACATTTGTCAATTTTGATTCCTTGAGTTAAAACTGATGTAATTCTGAGTGTTCGAGTGGGAAAAAATACCCGTCTCCCAAAACTTGAGGTTAGTATATGGGGCTGCAGTTCCCCCTGGCCTGTGTTGTTCCATATTATTCATGGGCTGAAGGGATGATGTCAGCATTTCATCATCTCTCATAGGCATATTTTTTGGTGCAGTGTCCTTAGTAAACTGTAGTCCTTTAGCCTCTTGGCCCTGTGCCTCCTCTGCTGCCTCCTGCAAACCCGTTGCTGCTGAAGTGGGCCTGAAGCAGTGGCAGCTGTAATGGGTATCAGTTAGCAGGGTTCCTCCATTCCTGTCTTTGATGTATTAGTAAGACAAATCCTGCCTGGAAGTTGGGATAGGAGTTCTATCTGCATAAGGGTTTCAGCACTCTTTGCCTCACTGTTTTGTTTTCACCTCCTTAGCCTGTTACTACAACATGGGCAAGTGTGGTATTTGTAAAACTGTCGTTAGTCTTCTAACCACACAGCCAGTAAAGCTAATGAGTAATCTGTTCATGTTGAGGTATTCATCCTTCTGATACTGCTAGCCATTTGACCTTACCATCTCTCGAGTTTCATACTAAAATGCAGTTTAGGATTTGTAAAACCAACAATATACAATAAATGGTACTGAAACAGAGACTTTCTACTATATGTTTGTGTTCATCTGCTCCTGCTATATTTCAAACAGGTAATTCATTGGATGCCCATTCTTCCTCTTACTGCAGAGTAGATTATATTTAAGTCAAGATTAATGGATAGATTCTGATGTTAAAACCCAGTCTCTGAGCCTGTCATTCCCTAGAGGCATATAGTGCATTAGTTTAAGCCAATATGCTGCTTATCGCAGATACTATGACACTGTCTTAAATGACAGTTTACTGTACTTTGTTACTGCTTACTCTTCTAATAAAATCACTATATTGTGTCCTTGATAATTACAATATTAAATAGAAACTTAATTGGATTACTGCACATTTAGATACAGATAGTTCTTAAGTAATTGTCCACTGTAAAATTTCTGATACTTGTTTTTTCTCATGAGGTGTGTTGTGTCAGTGTCTAAACTTAATACTTAGTTCAGATACCTTAGCTAAAAAAGTGCTGAAAAGAGATTTGCAGCGGGATTTTTCAATGTAGTTTTTAGCTTGAATCTCGTTGGTTTTAAAATCTTTCCATAAGATGCTACAGAGAATTGTTAATTCAGATCTTTTTTCCCTTAACTTGGAAATTGTTAGAAGTCTTGAGCATCAGTTTGTCATTTTTGCTCCATAAGCAGATGATCAGAATTCCAATTTATTCAACTGAGTAAATATATATAATTTTATATGGTTATCTTTAAAAGCCCCAACTTTATTCTCCAGAATTTAACTACGTAAAGACTATACTAAAATGAAAATTTGTTAAGTCCATGGCACTTGCACTTTAATTCTACATGTCTTTGTAAGTGCCTTTTGTAGAGGAGTTTAGTGCAGAGTGGCTACATTTTTCATTTCATAATTGAGTGTTTTAAGTGGTTAAGCATAGCCCAAATTTTATCCAATTCCGGCTTGTGTTAATGGTGCTACACTCACACTGCCTTAGCACCTGTTATGGATTTTGAGTCATCTGGCAGCCCGTGGGACTTAGATAAAGAAGTACCAGGTGTCCTGCCTGTCTCTTAATTGAGACGCAGTGTAAACAATATAGACTTGGCAATATGGTTATAGGAATGGATTAAAGCCCAGCTTTGTCTGTGCTGATGAATCACAGCTTTTCCTTCCTCGATGATGTTTAAAACCACTGAAGAATTTAGGTAGCTGTAAGGTTCAATGAAACAACATAAAAATAAGCAATATATCAAGGATTTTCTTAGAAGGATGATGTTGCAGAATCTTAAGTGTCTTGAGATTTCTCATTAAAATGTAAGCATCAATTACAACTTCTTGGAGAAATTCAGCCAATTTTAGAATGCTCACACTGTAAAAATGAAGAATCTTATACAAATTCAGAAAAAGTCAATGCCTTTCAATATAGGATGTGTTAGTAAACTAGGCAGAAAGCAATAGGATTGACTTGGAAACACTGAGTGGCTACATGTGTATGTAGCCTATGCTAATCTTGCAGGACTTCCAATTGTTTAACCAAAGGTTGGATATACTGAAAGTAATCTCCTTTAGCTATAAGATTAGTACTTAAAAAAAAAACAACCCAAAAACCTCATCTAAATGGCATACACGTTGATAGAATTTGCCTACTAACTTTTAATTTATCAAAGATTTACTAAACTTTTTAGTAGTGTGAAAAACGAAAAATAATTTTCATTATATTAATTTGCAGGATGATGCAGCTATGTGTGTTGGAAATAAATTACATTATCTGGAATGATATGATTAATTTGTATAGGTTTATCTACTATACAGTCCCTTATTCATTAAGAAATACACCTCAGAAATCACCTCAGAAAGCCCTTTCGCAGTTACAACTTGTGTTGAAGAAGATTTTTATTAAATATGATAAGATATTACATGGTATGTTTGCTTAAATTGTATAACCTTAATCTGTTACTTGCTTTATACCTTTTTTTTAATGAGATATCTACATGAATTAGCAGCTTGTCATACATACATTGCTCTTAAAAGTAGTGATTTTGGACAATTAACACAGAGTACCTTACACAGTTTTAAAATGTTTCCATGAAATGCAACATAGAAGTTTACTTCTAAAATACAATTTAGATTCCTTTGAGCTTTCTGTTGCATTTTTATCAGTAAGAAAATATATTGCTACTTTTTACTGCAAAAGTGCTGTCTCTAGTACTGAAAATGTTTTCAGGAAAGAAAAATCTCACCTGTTTAGTAGTGTCAAGCATAGTAATTTTTTTTTTTTTTTTCTTCTTTCACCTAAATCATTTGCATCATGAGGAGAATGACCAGAATTCTGTTTCATGAACCATCAGTGTTGTGGCTAAGTCCCAAATGTCTATGTAGAAGCTCATTTCATTTACAGCCTAGCTGTGTAAACAGATGCACAGAGCAAAATATATATATGCCCTTTTCAACTTTTATCAGTCTTTAAGAAACAGAAAATAACCCAGGCTGATTTCAGGATATCAAACTGACTTAAGTAAACAGAAATTGTAAATGGCGGGGGAGGATCTATTTGTATGCTGTCCAAACTAGGTGTGGAAATCACCGAAATACAATAAATAGGGAGCACCATGATGCCACTTCTACAGAGTCACTTTTCAGAACATAAGAGAACTTTAACTATTCCTCTCAGTGTGGCCAGCTGATACTGATCACCCACCTACATACACAGCTAGTTGCAGGGCTTCCAACGCTGGATCAATAGCAGCCCAACTCACATCCTTCATTCTAAGAGCCAACAAAGAGTACAAATTGCTGTGACTCAGTGTGAGTTCGGCTGGTTTGACAGCTACTGCACAATCTCTTCTTTTGGAGTGAGATTTCCCAGGAAAAAAAAAAAAATTACATTTCTCTGATGTGTGGGTTTTGTCCTGTTTTGCTGTGGCTAACTTTTCCTTTCAGCTTCAATAAAACCTTGGTCCTAACCTGTAGTTGTTGTCTTTTTAAGGGAGGCAATCCTCCTTTCACATTTTGATGCCAAGAATTGTATTTTGCTGGGGAAAATCTACCCATTAGAGTAGATGCTTTCACGATTTTAAGTAACTCAAACGATAGCAATTATTTGGAGTTTGCACACCTTTTTCAGGCCAGGGAGAGAGAAACTTAAAATCTGTTAGCAGCATATGCTATTTAGTGTGTGTCACTGTTTCTTTGTTTCCTTTGGCCTTTAAAATCCTTTCTATGTCGACAATACTACAGATTTGGTTATTATCTGGAACAGAAGAGGTTCGCTTCCACATTTACTGTGGGGGCGAACACAGTAAACAAGAGGGTGCCATCTTATGTGACTTTTCTTAAAATACTATTAATCTCTTTCCTATAAATAGTGTCCACATGCAATTAAAAAAAAAAAAAAAACCTCTTGCAACTGCCCATTGATCCCACAAGCAAGTATCTCTGGATGGGTGATTTTCATTTTCCATTAAGGGTAGAGCGATGCTTTGGTTTCTGCTTGTCTAAATTATTTTCCAAATGCCAGGCTCACAAAGTCTTGCTTTCTACAATCATATCAATATATATTGACGTTTTAGATGATTTTGCTAACAGTTGGAAGTACCATGGATGCAGTTGTACATGTATTTCTGACAGTCATTTGTAATTTGACATGAAAAAGTCCATCTTGCTATTTAGAAATGTGTTCTTTGGCCACAGATGTTTGATTTCTAGACAAACATCAAAACCTCTTATTTTTCCAAGCAGTGGAAGCAAAGATTCTCCAGTACTACATACTGTCTGTATTGAGATCATATATTCCAGTATACATTTATGTTGTAACATACTACACCAGTGTGCACATGCATATAAATACAGAGCAGCAAGAGAGAAGATTTATGAATAAAACTTTCAGAGCATCTTATTTGTTTTTTCTTTTTCTGAATGAGAGGCACAGTGACAGGAAAAAAAAATTTCCAAAAAGCCCACATTTTCGATCCTTTTTTTCTGGGGAGAGGGGGAAAAAAAGGTTACAAAACACAACTTACGCTATCAGCAATGGACTTCACCAGCCCCTCACCAGGAATGTCAGAATGCTTGCAATGTTGTCGTGCTTGCAACTTGGAACTTCATAGTTCTTAGGTGTTGCCTGAGCTATAATGATCTCTATGTATGGTAATTCATCCAGATATCATTGTGAAGTTGTCTACTAAAATGGAAGCCGAGGCATAACTTTTTATTGTTGTAGCTAAGGTGATAAATACTTTCGACTTATGGAAAAATACCGTTTCTGCCATTGGTGACCTCACAAAAGCATTGCTTTTAACGTCTGTTAAACAAACTAAATACTGCTCTGACATTACAAATATTACACCATTTTAGCGTGTTCATGAACTGTGCATCATTTCATTCCTTTTTAAAGTTTATTTATTGAGTAGAGTTCTCAGCATTCATCCTTTCCTCCAGAAGCTGATGAAGAAATCTGTCTTCATAAAACATTTTCTTTATTCTTCTTATTCTATGTCTAAACACTGTCAAGACTTACAGAAATAGTCTGTTGATCTGATCCATGAGTCTAAAATACAGGTCATCTACACAGCAGATGCATAGTTCTTAAATGCTTCTGGCGTTCGCAGGTATCTAAAACTTTCACTGCCCCTTTTCACTGGAGATCTTCTGCTCCCTTCAGCACACACTGGAGCTGCCTAAGGCATTGATTATCCTGAGTAGCCAAATGCCTAGTTCTTGTCTCTATCCAATGAGTAGGTAGATATTTGCTCATCTGACCTGCAAAGCACCAATGCCAAAAGTTTTGAAGGTATACTCACTGTATTAGAACCCACTCAAGTGCAACAGGAGGCAACACTCTGGTTGTGTCAGGCAGCCAGGAAATGAGAGAGTGGTTCCCAATTCCAAGGCCATGTATCCCATCTCTTATAAAAGTGTTCTAACCATTGGGACTGAGGACATTCTGTAATCAGACACACTCTGTTCAGTGCTGAAATTGCTCTTCCTTTCATGAAAGATCTCCTCTGAATCACAGGGAAAGTACATGCTGATCTCTATAGACTAATGGTTACGGTACTTTCCTGGGAGAGGAGAGTCCCTGGATTCCAGTTCTTGCTCATGTATCATTTGTTATGAGATGATCTTGAAGCAGGCACTAGGATTTTTCATTCAGCCCTTTTTTGAATCTAGCACTTAGGTGTTCTCGTGGTAGCTAAATCACAGAATTGTGAAGTGCCATATCCTTTAAGCCTTGGAAATCATATTTCGTAATAAATTTTTTTTTCTGCATCTTTTCCAGCCTCAGGTTGATGAAATTTAGTGTTAATGTTCCCTGGATTATTGTAACATAATAATCATGCATCCACTAATCTTTTACTGCAAAATACTAGATAGATTTATTGTAATGTTATTCAATTCTAAAACTGAGAAGTGTGAATAAGAAGAACAGAAAGAAAACATAGACACAATAAATCTGTGGAAATTACTAATAAGAGATTAATTCAACAGAAAGACTTCAAAGATGGAGACAGTAGAAGAAGCTGAACAATGGGAAGTATGGAATGTTGTGGAGATTGCATGGTTAAAATTACAGGAAAGGAAAAATAAAGACTAGAGATGTGGGGAATGTAGCAAAAGCATTTCCTTACCAAACTGAAGGATGACCAAGCCATGGATAAAAGAATTGGCAATGTGAGGGAGTTGTTTTGCGTATAAAGGGTGGTGAATGAAGATAGAAAGAGGAGAGCTGGTTTTCCTGTATTCTTGTGGCACTTGTCTATCCATAGCATAGACACCAGCCTCATTATGCTGAGTTTGATTACAGCACAAGGCAGATGTTTGTCCCCCAGAAATAAAAAAGCAAAGTATAAAACTGCAGACAATAAAGGAAGGCAGGTGCAAAGTTCTGGGTAAGGGGAAACAATAGTAGACACCATGAATAGTTATGTGATCGACACAGCAGTAGGCTTTCAAGGTGTTTTCAATTTTTTTCTTTTTTGATAAACTCTCCACTTTGCTATGATGTTTGAGAGGAGATTGTTTTATGGACACTTGCAGAGAGCTAATATTAGGCATAAGAAGCCACATGGAAGAAAGAATACTTGTCATAAAATGTCAAGGTGAGTGAGAGTGACTGCCTGTGTTAACTGACTGGAGACAAAGCATGGTCTGGGTAGAATTGGTCAAGTAGCTGTGGGCTATAAAGTTAAAAATAAGTAGCCTGCATTCATTGTGGACTGATGGCAGTATCTGAGGATGCCCCATCTGGGCAGTGTTTTCAGAAAGTGATCTTGCAGTGCTCCAAGTAGGTATAAGGAGGAATAAAAATTGGTTGAGGCCAGAAAAGATATGGCAGTAACTGGGATTTTAAGTAAGAGCCACTGGTTAGAAAAAGTCATGCCTTAGATTATACAAAAGGAAAGGGCAAGATATGGATGTATTCTGCCATAGGAATATCAACAGATCTTGAGTTAAAAGCAATGCAGTCAACAGTGATGGAGAGCTATTAGGCAAAAACATGAGATGTTATTTTTCAGACAGAGTGTAGGTGATCAGACAGACAGACTTTCAGTGCTTGTTCCCCAGTGCAAATCAACAGGTCTCAAAAAAAAAATGTTTACAGTAAAATTAGTATTAACAGAAATAACTGGGGATTTAGGGAACAAGTGAAATGGATTGTGATGCAAATGGAATTTTAGCTGGAGTGACCACAACCTGAGTGCCCTATAAATGTGCAGTTCCAGATTGTTTTTCTTGCACTGATTGTGTTTTTTAGAACAGTATCTTCTGAAAAAAGACAATGAAGTAATTAAACTTTTTGTTACAATCTTTGCAGATTACATATCTGTGAGCTTTTAACTGTCAGGTTTGGATGAGTCTCTGTATAATTAATGTATATCTTTTTCTCTCTCACCCTTTTTATCCTTTCTCACTTGTTCCAGTTAGCACCTACTTCAGAAGCAGAAAACTCACTCTTTGAGCCACTCTTTCTCCCTTGGTTTGTCTGCACATCCTTCCCATTCCATCTTAATTGCCAATGCCAGTGGCAACATCCACTGGCAGTAAGAATACAGCTTGCATTGCCCTAATATTAGTAGCCATTGACTTTGTGTGCACCACTCAATTTCTAGGTGCTAATAACTCTTCCCTAGAGAGCAGCATTTTAAAGAAATAAATGTCTAGCCTATTAGAAGTAATGTAGAAATTAACTGCCATGGGTTTCTGGTCACTCTTACAGACAGTTGCATTCAAATACAGAATAGAACTAGGTTATTACACCCACAGACGCATATGAATTTGGAGACTTAAAATAGTAGAATGTTCTGAAAGTGTATGCAAATAGAAGATAAAAGTATCTCGGTCTCAGCTCCTCAATTTCTTAAATATATAAAAGGAGTTTTTCTGAGGCGAGTGTCATTTTTTTTCAGTGCTGAATGCACTGGGCATTTGCATCAGATTTTTTGTTTTGTTGTTAAGTGTTCCATCTTTAACAGATAGTGTTGTGGATTCCCATGAGGAGCCGCAACCTGACTAGCTGCATTACTTTTCTCTGGGTATACTAAGTGTGCATTTGAATCAGACTCATAGAACTGATGGAAGCATGTCCTTTCCACTATGTAATGGAAGCATCCTCTCAGTCAGTATCTGTACTGAGACTCCTTTATTTGATTAGGAGATAGGTACCTAGATTAGAGAATGGGAATTCTCTGTCACATTCAAAGCTGTAACTTTCCTTCGTTTTTGTCTTATTTGTGTATAAGCTTTGGATATAATAGGATAAACTAAAAGGTTTTCTTTAGGGACCTCTGAAAGTAGAGCATTTTGAAAGCAGGTAGGTGTCTCCACCCTACTTTTTCATGAAACATTTTACCCATTCAAGCAGACTTTTAAAAACAGCTTGTTTTGATAGGAGCCTTTTCTCCTGTGGGCCTTCAGCCTTTGCTTCCTGGCAGCACCTTCAGTGCGAAAAGAGAGTGATCAATTGGGAGACTATCAGTGCCAGCATGCATAGAGTGATAAGTTAACACACCACTGGGAATTTCTAGGGCCCACCAAGATACTTCACTTCTAATGTGCTAACAAGCTCATTTTTCTACCTCTTGCCTCTTCAGTTATTTTTTTTTTCTCAGAAGAGCTTAGAAGTTGAGTGCATCAGGCATAATGAAAAGCTCTGTAGGAGGGAGAAGCAATAACCCCATTTTTCCCTTTTCAGCCAAATAGAAAATTAGTTTCTGGTAATACACAAAGGCCAGTATTTTTTGTGCAAGGGGCACTGCTGTGAATCAAAGGACTCTATTAACTGCAGAAAATTCAGCAGCTGTGAATCTCCCCCAATGAAAAAAACTGCTTTTCAACAAGTTGTGAGATACATAGTATTATTTAGACTTCAACCATCAGATTCATCCTCTACCACTTATACATTGCCTTCTAAAAACTGCTGTATTACTTTCCTCTGTTAAGGCTCAACACTGTGTTTGTCCCCTAATCTAAGAACCATTACAATGGGAGACTTTTATATTTTCTCTTGTCCTAGTGCTTCTGATATAACTTCTCTAGACAGATTTTTGCTAAGGTTCAGGTGTCTCAGGATCTAGAAAGAATTCAGAACATGGATTTTTGGAGGAAAAATTATTTACTAATCTCACTATGTAACCAAGTTGGGGTCTAAGGAAGTACAATGAAGATTATTTTAATTACTAGAGGTTGTTTTCAGATAATATACTCTCTATACATTTTTTTTCCACATTTAGAGATACTGCAACATCTACTGTAAATTTGCTGTGCAGAAAACTGCAAAATGGTTTTGTGGGGAAAGCTCTGTAATTTTTTAAGTGTAATTTTATGAGCTAAGATGAAGGTTGTTGTGTCCAGCTTTAATTTGGGGCTGAGAATTTTATTGCTTATTCTTTACTGGAAATAGTAATATTACATATTTTAAATGGTAACACTTATTATTAAAAACACTCATCACTTGAAATGCAGTTTTTTATGTTCAGATTGCTAAAAGATGTGTGCAAAATTGATATTACCCCCATTTCACAGGTGGTGAAACTGTCAGAAAAGTAGTTTCCTCACTGTCCCCCACAAAAGAAGTGCTGCAAACCTGAAATCAGAACCCTGAACTTTCAGGAAACTCATTCTTAGTGCATTCCTCCACAGCATGATGATTCATTTGGAGTCTTTTTTAGGAAAATGGAACTGTGTGAGGAGAAAATCATCTCACTATATGCTAATAAAATACGAAGAAAAAAGAGAAAAGTGTGCAGAAACAAATGCCAGTGAAAATTTATTACTGGTTTATGGTTCTGTGAGATAACTGAAGAAAGTCTCCCTTGTTCCATGTATTGAGTCCAGCTGGAGGACTTTTAAAGTTCTGAGAGAAAAGGTTAGCTGATTTCCCAGTTCAGGAACTATACGACATGAAGTCAGCATGGTGGTTTTTCTTGATAATTGTATGTTGCTGCCTGCTGCTCTACATTTTGACAGCCATTTCCATAGTTGCTTTCACGAACAGCAGAAATAGTCTCTCTTTTTCTCGCTCTCTCTGTGCTAACAGCACAATCAGGCCTGCTGGAACAAGAAGCCTGGAGAGGGTTCTTCAAAAGCAACAACACTTCAAGATACCACTCTCTTGTCAATAATATCAGAGAGGGAGAACACAGGGAAAAGGAAGATGTATGGCATTTTGCTGTCAGTGCCCTGCCGCCACCCTGTTAGGCAGTATTTAAGGGTCCTGCAGATTCTTTACAAATATTCTTGCTTGTTTTAACAGTACAATTCATGAGGTGTTTTTTCCCAATACTCAACAATTTCACTATGTATTTATCTTAATTATTTGTTGGTATTTGTTTTTTTTTTTTTTTAGGGATTATGGAAGCAGTTTATTATGGAAAAGTGCAAAATCGTTTACTTTGCTAATGTTAAGGTTGTCTTTCATGCTGTAGTAATGTTTTTATATTTTTTTGTGACCACAGTTTAGGCAAATCAGTTACTTCCAAGAATATTGGTGGCTGCTGTTTGGAAAAAAAAAAAAATTGCAGAAAATTTTGCATCAGACATGAACAAAAGATAGTTGAACCATGAGGCTTACAGTGATCATGTTTTATCTTACAGTTAATATTACATCAGTGCATCAGATATCGTGGTTATGTAAAGAATTGAAAATAAATGTGTACAGTCACTGAAATACATGATACGCAGTTAACAAGAATTCTGAATTCCTAGGCACGGGTATCTAGCAGTTGCATTATGTGTTGTAAATGTATCCTTAATTCTTGGCTAAACCAGTTATGAGGAGAGAGCACGATACCTGCAAACAATTGTTCAACATCATCTAGAGCCTACAACATTTGAGGATTTTGCTGCTCAAGTTTTCTGTCCAGCACCTTACCACCATTTGCCCTCAGAGACAGGTAAGAAGTACAGTAAAGAACTGATTTTATGCAATCTTACTTGGAATGCAGTATCCTTACTTATAAAGGCTAAAAATTCAGACCATTGCACATCATTAAGAGTTAACTAGTAATTGGAAAGAGTTTATGTAATATACATATTTGAGAATCTGGGCAAAGTTGCCATTAAATCTTTATTCTGCTTGACATTAAGATTTGACAAATTGCTTTAATACAGCATCCAGACCCTGTATTTTTACAGTGAATTCTGTCAAGTTCTCATGTGTAAAATCTCCCTGGAAGCATTGGTACTCCTCCATCGAGGCTAATTCAGGTGAATACATTATTTAATTTAAGCACACTTTTTTCATAATAAAGTTTTAAGGTTCACTGCATTCTTAGAATGTAAAGTTTTAAAACTGAAATCTGAGAGCCTTGCAGTCATCCATTTATCTCCGAGTTATTAGCTGCAGAGTTGGTTTTAAGATCGGTTTTGCTTTTCAGTAAAATACCTGTTTTATAAGAGGATACTGCATTTTCAGTTACTAATGAGAAAATCGGTAAAAGAAAACTAGTAACTCAAGGCCTTCCTGTTCTGACATATCTTGAACTCCTTATGATTATTTCATTATTTTATTTCCCCTCTTTTTAGATCATTAAATATCAGTTCTGTTTATCTGAAGGTAAGACAAAGTGTCCAAAAAACCCTTTTGTTCCTCTTTTACTAGAGCACTAAGCTTGTAACCAAATTGTATGCAAACTTTCCTTGTTTCCCTTGTTCACACTAAAAAGAGTTTCACACTGATTGAGAAATGACCACTACATCTTCTTAAAGTTTTAGTCTTTTACTAACCTCAGGTCTGCATGAAGCACTAACACTGGTTCTGGGATTAAGGTAACTAATGATAGAGGCAGTTGTCGAATGAGTAACACTTTATTGTGTTGACCTTTGTTTCCCAGCATGAACAAGTAGTACTGGATGGCAGTGGTGTGTTTTGTACCCTTGTACTGTCTTTCATTGATGTTGTAAGGAATGATAACATAGGAGAGAAGGAGAAGAAGAAAATTTTAATGACAAATAGATAAAATGCTTCTGCAGAAAAGCTGTAAATCTAAATAAAGTAAATGTTGTGAGACTAATTTGGCAAGTTACCTTAAAATCTGTTTTTCAGTTGCAGAAATATGAAGAAATAAATACTAAAATTATAGGAGTGTTGTCATAGGACTACAGAAAGTATGACTCAGAAATATTAAAACATTGACTGAGACTTCTTTGCTTGAAGGTATAAACCATAAGTAGAATGGAAGCGCAGTTTGAAAATATACTAAGTGGAGTAGTTTTGCTACTGCAGATAGTCAAGACCAAAGGGAACCAAAATTAAAAATACTTCAAAATTAAGTAAATCAGTGCAGGAAATTTAATACACACATACATAATTTAATGTATGGAAACATATGAATAGGAAAAATCTGTAACTAGAAACATTTAAAACAAGAGCCAAGGATAGCAGTCCTTGTCACATTTCCTACCTAATGCATTCAATAAATATTCAACAGCAGTCCTAGTACAAATTCTAGGGCACTTACATCAGTTCTTCCTCGTCACTCTTCCTCTAGTTGACTCTTTCAAGTTAAGCAAAGATGTTCTTCTGTACTAGTTTGGTGTGTTGGAGAACAGTGCTCTATAGCGGCAATTCCTGTATTCCTTTAAAAGTTGTCATAGTCATACTTGGTTCTCTCATATGATCTGGAAAAAGGTTATGATTTTTAGAAGCCTGATTTTAGACTTAATCTTTTTATCAAATGTAAGAATTTTCTGTAGGAATCTCCTTAGTAGGAGCTTGTGATCTATTTCACTTCTGCATATATGCATGTGTGTGTTTACGTACAACAAAACATGATGTCCTGTCCAGAGGCCCACGTTCTTCTGGACCTTGCACAGCATAATGGAACTGACCTAGTGTCAGAATCAAATGATGTGTCCCCAGACATGCCTGCCTCTGAGATTCCATTTCAGCCCTGGGAAGCTTGAAATCCTTTGACAGTCCTGCTTGCAGCCTGAAGGCTGACCCCTGTTTGATCTGGAGCTCCTGTGGCTCTGTCACTCAGCTGTAGAACAGAGTGCCTGGAGTAGCACCACATAATCTGCCTCCACACTGGCTCTGAAAGGTGCAGATTCTAAGGCCTAAGGCAGGTATAAATTAGCACTGCAGTCATCTGCCAAAAACATTAGCCCAGATTGTGGGGTTAGCCTGAAAACCACTGGTTTCCAGTTCTAGTGAAGGCAGACCTGTAAGTGAGGTGGCTGCAAATGACCCAGACCTATGACAGACCATGATCCTATGAAAGAGTTCAACAGATATGTTATTAAAGAAATAGATACTCCTAAGTTTCCAGAATCCCTGGAACAGAAGGATTTCTTAAAAGATATGTATAGAGCTCTGAATTGTGCCAGGATTATATGTAGGGTTGGTACTGGTGTCCTGCCTGGGAATAAATATAAGCACATTCATTATCCGATGATGACAAAAGGTCATCTTGAACATTTCTGACCAGCTACAAAAAATATATCACCATTTTTTTTTAATACCATTTTATTTATGTCTATGGGTTTGGTTTGCTTTTTTCCAAAATAAAAAATAGTTGACCAGAGACTACAAACCTTTTCCAGCTTTTAGCTATAGAAATTTTTTTCTTAATCATACAATAGCTTAGGCTGGAAGGAACCTTAGAGATCATCTACTGCAACCTCCCTGGCATAGGCAGGGTTGCCTCTCAACTAGGTTTGGCTGCTCAATGCCTCATCCACCCTGGTCTTGAACAGTCCCAGGAAGGAAGCATCCACATCATCACTGGGCAAACTGTTCCATCTCCATTATTACAGTTGGTGAATGTTTAATTTCAATAAAATATTACATACAGTTTTGAATATCTGTAGAATTTGCAAAGCTGCCACAGCCCATCACCAGGCATTGTAATGTTGTTGTGGTCTCTTTGACCAATTTCAGCATGCCATTTTTTTTCATTTGAGCTGTGAGAATTGGAGCAGAGAACATTGCCCTTGGTTACAAACTCTGGCACTTTACTCAGACTATTTTATCAAAGACTCAGCCCTCAGCAAAGGTAGTTTTCTTCCTTACAGTTGCTCTTCCATATATGTGATTGTGACTGCTGTTGTTTTATCTGCGTACCTAGTTTGCCGTGTCAAAAGAGCTCACAAGTCAACCTTCCCATGGTTAGTAACATCAGTAGTCTATGTGTACACTTTTTAAAATTGAGTTTTACCTGCACTGAATCACAGAATATAATTCAGTTGCCTCTGTGTTTTTCATTTTGTCTCTGTTAAATAGAGTAACTGCAAATACCCTTGTTAAACAGACTAACCCCTCCCATGCAGCTATTGAGTAAGCCAGATTTCTGTGACACCAGAGTGGGCTCAGGGCACTGTCAATGGTAAACTCAATGATATTGAAGGGCTTATTGACCCCATGATGCTAAGATTCTGAGCTTTAAAACAGACATGTCTTGGGGTTGTTTTTTCTCTATCTTCTCCTCTCTCCCCCTCCCCCCCCCAAAAAAAGTAGGACCTCAGTACATCAAATCTGATAAAGAAAGGCCCCTTCTACATCAGTCAAAATATTTTTCTTGTGAGAAAAGCATCAGACTTTTTGACATCAACAGTCATTCCTTTATTTTTAAGCCTGTGTTTAGAACAATTCTGCTGCTCCACTCAGAGAAAGTAGGGATGCCATCACACAGGCAAGGAAGCAGGGAAATGTAAAAGTCTTAATTTCTTCTGCTGCTTGCTTAACCTGCTCTTCTGCTGTGTAGCTTTGACCTGAGAATCTTTTTGGCCCTGTAGTAACCCTTCACACATCAGAGTTGTGGTGCTTTCCTCATCATAGAAAGGTCTAAGCAGCACTGGAAAGACTGGGAACTTTGCCAGAGGGTTTCACAGATACTGGTTGACAGAGAGGAAGAGTTGTACCCAACACTTAAATTTTCAGATAGGTTCTGAAAAGCACTCTTCAATGAACTTGAGCCCTGCCTCTCTTTTGCCATAAACTTCTTTGCTATGTTGTTTCTCACATCTGACTCTTAGTTCTTTCACTCATACCTACTTCCAGGTTTTTAGACCATCTCTTCCTCACCTTCTCAATCTTGCTTTGCAGCTGCTTTTGCAGTCTGTCTTTCTGCATCTGCTTCTCACTTCCTTTCCTCATTTCCCCAAATTAGTGAGAAACTTAATTGAGTGGACTGTAGAAAGGCTCCACTGGGCATGATGGACAAGCTGGCCAGATTTGGACTGGAATCTTAAGAACGACAAAGGGAGCAAGCTGTACAAAAATTATTTCCCTCATCCCTGGAGGTTAGTTGAGGTGTGATGAAGTATCTTAAAAGACCATCAAAATTTACCAGCATGCACAAATTGTATTTTCCTCTGTGGTCATTCTCAGAAATTACACTCAGGAAAATGTTGATCCAGACAATAAGATATGGTAAAACCAGAAGCACTGAGATTAGTCTTACCCTGCAGCACCCTGTCAGGCTTCTGCTCAGTGAATTTTTCACCTCCTTCAAAGTCAGAACGAATGAACGAGATGAGTACATGTAGTACATGTGTTATGATACCTCCCAGATTCCTCCACTTCAACCCACTAAGTATGTGGGAATTCCATTATACATTAAATAATTGATGTCTGAGTCAAATAACCAATATACTATTATTAGAATATCTTAGGATTTTCAAATCAAATGTAGAAATGTCATATTTCAACTTCACTGAACCACGTCCTCATGGAGAAACATTAGAAATGGCTTTACATTATGGCCTCAAAATATCATAGCTCATCAGGCTATGATATTTGTTGCTTCGCAAGCTTAAAAGCTAAAAAATGTGGATTATTTCCTGACATTTTCCAACATCTTAAAAATCCTAAGACATCTATTTTGGTTATTTTATAGAACTTTATAATTGTAGGTCAATTATCAATAAATGTTTCCTATTTAACCCAATTTTTAAAATGTATTTTGGATAACTAAATAATTTCTTTATGTAGAGAGATAAAGATAATAACTTTTTACACTGAAGATTTTAAAACTGAAGGGGAAAAGAAACTCTGCAAAATTTTTATGTACCATGTTTAGTATCCACATCTGCGTACATGCCTGTGTATGTATAGATAGATATATGTTGCTTACCTAAAACCCAAAGAAACTTAGTTACTAATCAGTTGGTTGATTGCTGTCAGACTTCAGATATATTTTAAGTGCCATTATTCTTCACTCTTCTGGTGTGATACATTCAGATGTGAAAATCATTTTACATGGCTTTTGTTCTTCAGTAGCTCTTGGGGGGGAAAAATGAGGGTGGAGAAGGGTGGAGATGATTCCATGTGAATCTGTGTTCCTACAAGAACTGGAAACAAAGATGTTAAGATACAACCAGAGTAATACCTGGGGAAATTATGGGGAGCTTTTAATGTTTTCAATATCCAACCCATAATAAAATTTTCACACTTGGGTTTGACTCTTTGACACAGACTAACTTGCTTAAATACTCTGGGGTTGTTTCTTTACTTTGATTTCAGGAGTCTCACTTTGAGAGTGGTGATAATTTTAGCATATTTAATGCTGTGAAACAGCTGGAGAGCAGAAGCCATATATCAAGTTGCCATTTGGTTTTCCCTCTCAGTTGTGTGTATGTGTGTATTTAACTGTTTTCACAGACTCGAAGCATTTCAGACAATGTTTAATATGTATCTCAGTTGCTATGAATAAGGTTGCTGAATCTGGATAATGTTATAGAATTCTTTTCTTTCTCTCTCTCTTCCTTTTTTTTTTTTCTTGTAATGCTTAGTTGGTAAGTATGATGCCAGATTTCAGAGCTGTTGCTTCATTGCACATAACTAACTCATCACTCTCTTTAACCTATAGCATGAGCAACAATTGCATAATGAAATTCAAGACTCCGTTTTCTGTGCTCATCTGTTAATACCCTTCAATCTCTGCGGTTCGTGTCTCATGTCTCACGCCTGTTATCTTTTATCTTTTCTCCTCCCCCTTCCTCACTTCTTTCCACTCCTCCTTCCTCATCACTTCTTCATTCTCAACAAAGAAAGAAATGCTGTGATATTTCTTCTCCTTCCAAAACCTCCACTAGAAAGCATTGGCCACATCAAGGTAAAGGGCAAAGGCTTGAAACGGAAGGTCTTTCACGCTAGCTGTGAATGGTATGCTGTGCAAAACAACGATGGTTATTTTCTGTTCCCTAACTTCCACCATTTGCAATGCTTTAATTCCTTGTAAAATTAGAACAAGATAGAATTTCAGAAAATGAGAGTGCATGTTTCCCTGCCTGCCTTTTTCTGTGAGGCACAGTGAGTCAGGTATTATCATGCTTTTCCAGATTGTTTGGCAATGAAGTACCTAGTTCATGAACAGAATTACTGTCACCAGCTGGGGAACAAATAACAGCCCTTTCTCCTCCCTGTCACTTCAACGGGTCGCATCAGTTTGAAAAAGGAAGTACTGTGCCATCCCCCTGGAGCAGGCAGGTGATGGACCAGGCAAGGAGAAAAGACAAGTCAGTAAATCAGAGGTTTATGATAGTATGTTTCAAATGTCCTTTTAGATTTCTTACGTGATGACCTCATTTGGTTTTTACAGAAGTCTTTCAAAATAAATAATCAATTTTGAATGGGTTTTGCACCCCTTATATGGATATAGAGGGAGAGAGATCTTCAGCTCTGATTATTGCATTATTATTTTAAAGAATTACCAGTAATAGCATGATGTGGAAGAAATAGCAAGTGATTTCTGGCTTACTGAAGTCAGCAGGGGTTTCCCCATTGACTTCTGCAGGACTAAGCTTCTGCCCATAATTCATACAGGTCAGAAGCGATCAGTAGCAACTGAAGTAGCCAAGTTCAATCAGGCTGTCAATCTCTGTAAACAGATAATTAAAATGCACTTTGCCTTTGTGGGGTTTAGTTCATAGCGTTCATTTTCTGTACATGGGAAGGAGATTTTTGTTTCATATTCTCTCCTTTTCCTTCTGTATCTCTATGGAAGAAGATTTGGAGATGGGCTGTTTCTAAGGAAGAGCCTTGTCCTCTTGCAGTGAGGACTCAGGGCCCACTGGAGGGTAGCTCTGGGCACTGGGATAATGAACTACAGTGTTATCTCAAATTCATCTTGTTCCTTTTACAAAGAAATGTTAACATGTAACGCACCCAGTTAGTATGATCTGTTCAAGCTTCTGCCTTGTGGGCCCTATAGGAATTTGCATTTTGAAGCACTAAGGTCAGGATGGGAGATGTTTTCTCTCCCATTTGGCCCCATACTCACTCCACCTCTTCAGCTGCATTCCTAGAGCTCCCTTCATGTGCAACAAGCTGTTAACCTTCATCTTTTCTTTAAAGACTGGATTATTCTGGGTTGTGGTTCAAATAACTCCCCATCCCTGTGAGGGACTTGGAGGTGTGTGTTCTCCTGGTTAGCAGGAGAATATGGCCCACTTCAGTGCTGCCTCAGTTGCTGAGAACATGAGGGTTCTGCCATCCCATAGCTCAGTGGTTTCTGACAGTCTTTTTCTCTAGATTTATGAGAGTGGCTAGCTCCACGTTCAGTACTGACACCCACAGCTGGTAAAGGACTAGGAGATGCTGTGGGAGTAACAGCAGCACCGAAATTCCTCTGCCCCTTTTGAGTAGACCCCGCACTGCAAATGTGGAAGGTGACACTGACCCATCTGGTTCTTGCTGTCCTCTGCAGGCTTCTGCCCAGAGACTCAGCCGGGAGAAACTCCAACAGCAGCAACAGCACAGGGGGATGGAACAGACTTAGCCTCTCCAATGTCTCCTCGGACTAGCAAGAGCCGCATGTCCATGAAACTGCGCCGCTCCTCTGGCTCTGCCAACAAGTCCTAAGTGGCGAGGTGCCTGCAGCTTTCTAGTGCAATCAGCAGCCACCCTTCCCATAGCAACTCGCCACTTTCCATTGAAGGATAATATCTCTAATGTGTGTGTGCCTGTCCCATGCATACCCCCTTTTTGTATGTTTATTTTAAACAGTGACACTGGAATTCTACTTTAATATTTTAGCTGTTGGATTTTTATCAATCTCCAAGTGGCCATTTTGTTCTCTTTTTTTTTTTTTTTTTCNCCTTCCTGGGTGATTATAATATCTTAACAGTAGTTAAGTCTGGTTGATCTCGAGTCATATGGAATTGGAGACTGCCATTTGATTACACTATATTTATTGTGCCCCATTGCAATTTTCTCTGTAACAAAGAAAGAAGTTATGTACAATTTGAAAATGAATGTACAATTTTAAATTGAAATTGCATTTGTAAAGTCTTTGTCAGATGTCACAATGTTAATGCACAGGATGTGTACAGATTATTTATGTTAAGAATAAAACAGTTAACAGCCTTTCAAGCATTACAGAGTCCAAACAAAGTAACCTACTCGTAGCACCAATTCCTTTTTTCACAAAACAACCTGTCATTTCGTAACTGTGCAAGTGATGCCATAATCTATACCAGAAAAAAAAACAAACCACAACAACACAAAAACCACTGTGCTGAAACACTACTTATGCTTGGCTTCCAAATATTTTTATAATGTTTGCTTTTCTAAGTGATAACAATAGTAAATGCCATTGCATTTCATGATTTTTAGCCTTTGGCACCAGGCTGCTGGGTCTAGCTGCATATTCTTGTTTCTCACAGTAAAAAAACAAATTAAAAAAAAAAAAAAGGTAAACAGCCAAAAAAAACCCCAACAACCAACCAACAACTTTCCTGATAAAAATTCATTGCTCTGATGATGTGTACTAGGGAAAAAAAGGGAACGTGCTCTGGGATCCTGACCTGAAATGCTGACGATTCCAAGCCTATGAGTGCAGATCAGTGTACGCATTCCACCCACCCAGAGATGTTTTCCTACAGAAGATGAAATGCTCACATTTTGCATCTGACAAACAACGGAAATACTGTTAACAAAATGGAGCATGGCATCAGTACTAACTGCATGTGTAAATATATGGGCAACAATAACAAGATAAATTATGTATTGTCATTCATGTAGTATCTACAGATTTGTAACGGTTGAAGAGAAGACATATTTAATAATGCAATAAAATTATTCTTATCACCTTTTGTATATTAGTCATTCACCTCAGTGATTAGCTTCTGGCTCAAATTTATAGAAGGGTAGTACATTATACACAGAGCAGTTCAGTGCACCACACAGCTTCATTTAGTAGTAAAAAGTGCACTCAAGTTCTTGGGAGCCCTTCCCCAAACCAGGGCAAGAATGCTGTACTGAGAAGTTTTCCCCATCCATCGTAAATACAGCACAGAGAGCTCTGCAGGTAGCACAAAGTGCAGGATGTTCCTTCCTGCAAGCTGTTTGTTCAAGTGCTAATTGTAGGAGCAGTTAATTATCATCAGGTTTCTGTGGTCCAGAGCCCTTCACGTTTGACTCGCAAGTAGAGAAAGTGGAGACCTTCTCCAGAGGAGAAAAGAATTTACTTAACTGCATAAGCTGGCATTTTTACCAAAGTCTCCCTTACCAACACATGATGGAAAAATGCACAACTTTAAAATCTGGCATTTGAGAAGAACCAGTTGTCAGTTTAGTCTCCTTCATGACAGCAAATTCGACTGCTTTAGCTTATGTTGTCTAATTGATTTGTCCAAGTTCTGGAACCAAATTGAGAAAGCCTTTGAAGCACATTTAAAATAAAGCAGTTATTGCTTGCTTTCAGCCTTCCAGAATGATACACATGAATTGTTTGTTGCGTGTAACAAAATACTTTATAGAAATAACTACTTTGCAGGATAAAATTTAAATGTTCAGATTGAAATATTTTGCATGCTCATTTCAGAGAGTGTTGGAACAAAGGCTATGGCCAAGATCAGTTTTGCTCTTCAGAAATCATCAGCTGACCCGCTTTGTCCTGCTTAAATTAAAAAAAAGAGTGAGCTTTCTTTTAAACTCAGTTTATTTACTTGCCCTTACTTTTGGCCTCATCTGCTGTCACATGTAGAAACAAACACTCATGGAAAAATTAGATAGATAGATTACATAAATAAATAAATAAACAAATAAATACATTAGTAAGTAGTGGCTGAAATTAAAGTGGCTGGTAAATTTGACAGTATTTCAGAGCATTTGGCCAGACCACAGTTAAAGGCAGGGAATACAGACTGTGGCTTGCTTTGCTAAGACAGGTCTTGTTAAAGAGGAGGAAAGCAGTAACATATCAAGACAGTTTTATATTTTCATTTCAGCTGTTCACAAGACTTAGAGGAGCTCGTATCAGTAGCGCAGCTTGTGAGGCAGAGGGGTCAGAGGCTGCCCAAAAAGGCCAGATGCAGACAGGGACCTCCTGCTTGCCCACAATGTGGGGGCTGGCGTGGCTGCATGCTGCCTGTCCTGGTAGGCCAACCTGCCTTTCTTGCTATTGTCCATATCTCACGAACGAGTGCTAACGGACCAGGCTTTGAACCAGGCAGCTGCCAGAGGCGTGCGATGTGCCTAATGCACAGTCGCCGGAGTACAGAAATACAGACCGAGCGGGAGAGGCGTCCTTAGCTATAGAAGAAAAACACCTCATATTTTAATTAAGCAGACAGCACGATTAATTTTCCATACACTTTGCAAGCTATTATATGACTTGACACTGACTTCATTTGACCATTTACCTTTTCAACTATCTTAGTACCGAGTACAGCAAACAAAACACAATTAACTTCAATGTTGAAGCTCGGGGGCTAAGGCTATTAAAACAAGGTCGCTAGAGCTGGATCCTTTTCTAACGAAAAATAATTCCTCTTTTTAAATATTGTATATACAGCTGTAGTTCGAGAGTCGCTATGGAAGATGTACTTCCAGTGGGCTGGCACCCACCTCCCCAACATCGCCTGCACCCAAACGGATGCCAGCCAGGGCCTAACTCCTTTTCTGCTGCCGCCAGCCCAGGGCTGTACCTACCCCCCGCCAGCCGCCCACCGGCTCCCACTGTTCCTGCGACGCCTCGGCACAAACGCTGCCAGCCGGGCCCGGCAGAGGCGGCACGCCCCTCGTTTGGTACAGGGGAGTCTCGATACCCACCGGCAGGGCAGGCGGAGGCCCGGGAGTCCACGGGAGGCTCCTCCGCCTTTGTAGCCGTGAGTACCGCGAGTTTTCGTAGGAATTACAGCATGGGCAGGACTCGGTCGGCTCGCCCGGGCTCCCGAAGTAGTTCTATTGGGGGCGGCCGCGGCCCTAGCAGCCCGGACGGACGGGCACCTGGAGCAGCAGAACCTGCCTGCTCTCTGGTGGATGGCACTTGCTGGAGTGCCGCGCCAGCCCAGGCGCGCTGAAGAAGGTGGCGGGGCAGTGCTTGCAGGGGAAGCCCTGCCGCTCGCCGCCCGCCGCGCCGCCCTCGGGGGGCCCGGCCGGCGGCGGCAGTAGCAGCTCCTCTCTCACGGCATGCCACAGCCGGTGCTTGTCCCTGATGTCCGCCGAGGGGAAGCGAGCGCCGCAAAGATGGCAAGCGAAGGCGAGGTGCCCGCGCTCCGGCGGGCCGTAGGCGGCAGGCCGAGCCGGGCCGTGGGTGCCCAGGTGCTTGCGGAGGTAGGCCTGCCGCCGGAACCGCTTCTGGCAGCAAGGGCAGGCGAACGCCTCCCCGCCGGGGCTGGCCGCTGGGGCGCCGCCGGGAACTGGACCGGAGGCGGGAGGTGTCGCGACGCTGGCGGCGCTGTCCGCGCTGTCCCGGTGCTGACGGGGTGGCGGGGGCGGCTGGGGTTGGGGCGCGACGGGGCCGCGTGGCCGCCGCTCGGGGCTGTTCTCTTTGCCTGGCGGAGCGGCGGCGGTGCCGTCGGCGCTGGGGCCAGGCCGCGGCTTGTGCCAGCGGCGGTGCGAGGCCAGGTTGGCGGGGCAGCTGAAGATCTTGTGGCACTCAGGGCAGCGATACTCGACGCGCACGATGCGGGAGCAGCGGTGCTGAGCCAGTGCCAGCGGGTCGGCGTACTGCTCCTTGCACAGCTGACAGATAAACTCGCCCAGCGGCGTGCGACCCGTCGGCGGCCCCGAACGGCCCTCGGGCCCCTCCTCCTTGATGCGCAGCCCCAGCACGGGCGAGGTGGTCACTTCGTCGGCGAAGCTCAGCTTCCGCGTGGCTTTGGCCTTCTTGGCAGTCGCCTTGGACCGCGACGGCCGCTTCAGCGCGGGCGGTGGCGGCGGCGGAGGGCCTGGCAGCGGCGTATGGGGCTGCAGCAGCAGCTTCTCGGCAGGCGGGAAGGAGGCAGCCAGGGGGAAAGACTCAGCCGAGGCGGGGGAACTGAGGCACCGCTCGAAGAGAGCCGCTCGCGGCCCCGCTGCGCTGCAAGGCCCCGCCGCCCCCCAGGCGGCCGGTCCCTCTAGAGGAGCAAGACCGGGGCCGCCACAGCCGCCGCCGGGGGGCCACGTCGCGGGGCAAGCGGCGGCAGCACCCTCCTCCTCCTCACCCTCCTCCTCCTCCTCCGCCCCCAGCCTGGCGACAGGGCCGTCGCCGACGGCGGGCGGCGAGGGCGGCGGTGGGGCGCGTGGTGGATCCCGCTCTGGGTCCCGCGGGCGCGCCCGGTATGAGCCGCCGAGGCGCCGGCTGCGTTTGACCAGGAAACCGCGCGGCATGACGAGCGGTGACAGCACAGCGGCACTGGCCCGCCCGGCCTTTATACCCCCAGCTCCCGCTCCGGCCCGGGCGTCATCCTGCCTCCGGCGGCGGCGGCCAATGAGAAGTTGGGGCCGGCGCTGGCGGCGGCGGGGGGCGGTGGCGGCGACCGGGCGAGGGGTCTCCGCTGCCGCGGCGGGAGAGATGGGGCTGCGAGGACAGGCAGGGTGTCGGCGGGAGCGTAGCCCGCAGCGCAGAACAGGGAAAACGACGCCCGGAGAGACCGAGTGATGTGTGGGACCGGGAGCACGTGTACCATACGAGAGACACCGCGGGCCGGGGAACAGCCGCATCCCCTCGGCTGAGGGACTGGGCAGGGTTCTGGCAGGAACATCTCTCGTGTTTCTGCCTGGGAGCGTTCATCCCTCGCTGGGTCTGCGCCGGGCCGCCCTGCCTCTCTTTCCTCTGAAGGGAGAAACAGCTGGGAGACAGTTCCCGTCCTTCAGCACTGCCACATCAAGGGTTTTCCCGCAGGTAGCCAGAAATCCCAAGGCAAGAGCAGAACTGCCACAGCCCTTCCGAATGCTAAATCGCTGGTCCGTGCAGTGGCTGTTGCTGCGTTCCGCTGGCAGCTTCACCCATGTGCAGCCTCCCGAGCCTCAGGGGCTAAGACTGAGTTGTGGTGCAACAAACTGCGAAAGCACAGAAACCTACTCCCTACAGCGCCCCGACGTAAGCCCTGTCCTGCCCATGGGTGCCGTGCGCGCTGCGACAGCGGGCGCATCCCGAAGCGATGCAGTGGCTGTGCTTGCGGAGCACTCACTGCCCTTTCGGAAGTGCCCGTGTTTCGTCGGGGAACGAAGCGCACTCTCGGCAGGCTGCCGGCAGCCCCTCCGGCCCCGCCGCGCGTTCCCGCACACCCTGTTTGGTCAGTCGTTTATCCGAGACCAGTTTTGGAGGCAGGACGGTGCGGTCCCGCCCGCAGACCTGCTGCTGGCGATATACACAAGATGGCGTGCCGTGGAAAATGAATACGCTAAAGCCTCTCTTCATTCTTTGCCCAGGGACAGACATCCCCTCGCCACGGTAGGACGGTCGGACTCAACGTCTCGGGAGCATCCCCTAGCAGGAGACTTTAGACAGCACCAGGAGAGCGATCAGGGGACTTTCCAGAAGTGGAAAGAAAGATTTGAAGCCTTCGTGCAAGAATAGGACTTGCCCCACCTGCTCCAAATGCTCGGTCACTTGTCTGTGTAAGTGCTCTGATTATATTTGCTTAGCAAAGTCTTAATCGTGTTTTACATTACTCTCCTCTCCCATTTTCCTCCATTTTTATGGTCCCACTGAATTTTAGATTAGATTATAGACTCTGCAAGCTAGAGATCACTCTTTGTTAGTATAAACCAGTGTCACTGGGGCCGATAAGCCACGCTGCAGCGCAGTTAGGTCACTCTACTGACAGGCTGCATGATTTTTGCCCAATATTTGGGTTGGCCTTTGTAACTAGAATATCCCAGCTACATTCCTTACTGAACAAGTGCATCTGCAGTTCAGAGCCACTGTTTTATACTGTTCCTCTAAGCAATACCTAAATAGTTATTTTCCTGTTTCTTCTTGTAAACAATGTTCCCATTAATGTTTCACTTGCTTTGTCATGCTGCAAAAGCAGTTAGTGGTAGAAAAGTCCATCTCAGCTGCTGCCCTAAGGGATGAGGAACCCAACAATGCCTTTTCCTGCATGGGAGTAGCAGGAGGTGAAGTGAGTTTGAAGCAGGTACCCTGAACGCATTTACTGAGACTCCAAACGTTTTTCCAATAAAAGCTGTAGGCTGGAGCTGCACCACGGATCTTCCCAGACTCTCAGCCCAAAAGTCATGGGAGACCTAAGGATCTATCTTAGCGTCTTTCCTCCCAAAGTTGCAGAGGCAGGATCACTGCTCCTCTGCCCCACCCGCTGCTCCCTCTGCTGCACTTCTCAGCTCTCCCCTATGATTTGATGAAAGCCTCTCTGCCCCATGCTCCACAGCACACTTGTGCTGCACAACCTTTTCTCGTAGCCTTCTCCATTTGCCACCATTTTATTACCAGTTTCTGAGGTGCAGAACCCATCACCCCACTGTTGGCCTTGCTGCAGCTGGTGCCACTGTCCATGGATCCTCAATAAAAACAATGGCAAAACTATCTTGGGATGGAACCTGTTGGAACCACCTTGTGATTCATTTGTCTCAATAACCATACTATCTTCTTTAGGCTACCCTTGTCCCAGTGCTGGCTCCCAGTGATCTGGCTCATACCTGCAGGGTTGTTGGAGATTATTTCTGCTCCTTGCCCATGTTCACAAGTGAGTTCAACCCTGGTGACTGGCATTATACTTGGCTCTCAGAGTTTGTGGGTTTGTTTTCTCACTTTCAGCTTTTATTCCTTGCTCAAATTTTGTAATTGGGAAGCTGAGATAACTTATGAGCATATTTAAGAATTTTGTGCACACACTCTCCCAAATCCTGTGGAAATTTACCAGATTCTTTCCTACAGGCTTATTAAATTCCATTAGTTCCACCATGTAGTTGAGAGTGCATCACTTAATCCATCTGCACATCACACAACAGGGAAACTTTATTTAAGGTCAGAGCTTTCCTAAGCAAGAAGCTGAATGATGTCATTGCTCCAAACTAGGTTCCCTACAGTCTGATAAAATCAGGTTACACTTGATATTTGCCACTTGTGTATGAAAGTCATCCTTAGGTGACCTTAGATTAACCAAAGGGTTAATCCCACATTAAATAGGAAATCAAACTTCTAGTAGAAAAATACAGTGGCTGGTGAGCAGAAAGGACACAGACACCACTGTAGAACTGGTAGGACTGAGAACAAGAGGACACTGTTCCTCTTCTTATGCCTTCAGACCATTCCTTCCTTTCTGGTCAGAGTTGAATGCACGTGTGTGTAGGGACTGGAAACAAGAGTGGTGTGGTGCTCCTCTGCCTCCCTTTTGGCAGAAGCATCCTGCTTTGTGTAAAGGGACTTCTACCCTTGCACATAACTCTGCTGCTAAAATAAACCTGCGAGACCCATTCAAACCTTGGCAAGATTCAGCAACAAGCTCAGTGATAACTGGTTCAACCTCTTCAGGCCTTCCAAAGTGAAGACAGACTTCAAATGCCACTAGAAAACTTTCCCTGTTGGAGCAGAGATCTCCTGGTGCCTTCTGGAGGATGCCCTGTCTGATTGCCCAGGAGCTCTGGAGCATGGCACCAGCAGCTTGTCATTCAGGTTCTTCTCTGTCCCAATGCCCATGCACTACCCAGAGACCATGGCCTCGGAATCCCTCTGCTTCCAGACTCAGCTGCATCTCCAGTACACCCTGGAGGCTGGCTCCTTGCCTGAAACCAGAGAGTCTGCATGGCTACTGGAGAAGAGGTGTAACATGGTCCCCAAATAAAATGTTGAGCAAGGAGACAGCTGCATTTGATGTTTTGAACAGTCTTGGGGCGTAAACAGTTAGAGGAATGTACGAGAGCAATCCTGACTGGAGGGAGAAGGTCTTGGGTGAGGTCTAGTTCTCAGAGAAAAACCTAAAATCTGTTGTGGGGGCTGAGGGGACAAAAAGAAAAAGAGAAATGTTTTTGGCTACTTAATAAAAGGAAAAATGACCACAACTTTAAAAAAAAAAAAAAAAGCGTTAAAAATAAATTAGAAAAGAGCTATAAGAAAAGGATTAAAGAACATTTCTCTCCTTCATGTTTCCTTTCCTTACCACAAAAAAAAAAAAAGGTTGTTGTTGATTTTTTTATATTTCAGAATTTGAAATAAAAGTTGACTTTTAAATCTTTCCCCGACATCTGGTTTGTAATTAAAGGAGCAGTAAATAGGAGGGAGACAGAAGCTGCCTCAGAAGCCTGCCCTTGATACATGACTCCCCAGCAATATAGCTAGATGAGCGATACCACCCCCAGGCTCCAGCACTTACACAAACAAAATCCAGGCTGGTTTTGGTGGCAGCAGAAGCTATTTTGTCTTTCCTCTAGAAGGAGGCTGCCAATTATCTTGCTGTGGTTGGGAATTTGATGCTGGTGACAGACATGGAAGGAAATATCTGCATTACAAGGATATGGATTGTCTAATATTATTGACCTTGCTGGTACCTTAATTGTGATTTGTTTTACCTGAGGACAATCTGCCTTGAGGGGAAAACAATGTTAACAGCTGCTGTTTTCTTCATTGCTCAAACATTAACAAAGAGCTCTCAGTAAGAGAAGGTAGGAAACACTGTTCTGTGAAGGTACCCAGGCTAGAGGGATTTAAAGGGATTTTAAGACACTACAGAAAGACTCAGCCTTCCTCTTTTTCAGAAACGAAGTGGTACTGTTGGTGTTGCCACACTGCCGTCACTAAGCTGATAGGATGACAGTGACACTCTCTGACATTACTACTCTATAAGTGGGCAGCAGGCTAAAGGAGCACTCCTGTGTGTTGGCTCTTCCTCACCTCTGTCTGCATTAGCCCTTTGTTGGGAATGCCAGGTCCTCTCTAGGAAGCAGGATGACATTCCCAAACTTGTACAAGTCATCTAAGAGCCTCGATGAAACCATTATGTATTCTGTGATTTCATTATGGATTTCAGGTCGTACCTCACAGGCTGAAGCCATTTGCCACGACAAATATGCCTGCAATGCACTAAGTTATTGATCTTGCCATGTCATAAATAGGAAGCTTTGGCTTTCCTTGGTGTGAGCTACTCAACAATCTGTTTCCTGCAAACATCATTATATGTTGTAATCCACTAAAAAAGGCACTTCTGATACAGAGAGGTCATGAGTTTCAGTTATATGAATAGCAATAATGGCTTTCAGCAAGGTCAGGTCCCAGCTGCACTGCATGCAGATAGGTGAACAGTTCTGCATGCTGAGAGAGCAACAGCTGAACAGACAAGAAGATGAGAGAGCAAGAGGATGAGAGAAATAAACCTCCTTAGTGGTGCCTGTGCTGCACACTGGGCTGGGAAGTTCCATGTCTGCATCCAGCAAGGCCCAGGCAGGACAGAGAAACCTGTGGTTTGTTTAATTTCCCAAAAGGGCTCAATACAAGAGGTTTTTGAGAGCAGAGAGCAAGACCAGGTGAATCACAGTCACAAATGCTTTGTTGTGGCCACATTTCACCCTTCTCTTGTGCTGGAACAGATCCCATCTTGAGGAGATGTGTTCCAGGGGGCTGAGACCTCAGGAAAATATTTACCTTTTTCTTATTTTTCCCTTCCAATAGCTTTTTTATGCCTCTGTGCCAAGACCCAAGGCTGTCTTCCTCTATAAAATTCCTCTGGCTCAGACAAGCGACAGGCAAATCCCCAGGGCCGTTGCCTAAGACCTTTCTCACATTCCCACTCCTTGGTATGCTATCAACTTCTCACTTCTTTTTCTTCAGGTCCCAACAAATTCCTGCTACCTTCAGAGGGATGTTATTGCAGTTTTTCTCACTTATGCAATAGAACATCAGTAGTTGCTGAGGAATACAGGGTACAGCTATGTCCTGGCCACTGAAAAAGCAGATAGCAGTGTAGGAGCCATTGTTGCCTACAGCAATTGCAAGGGGCCATGTTAAGCAGGGGAAATAGAATGCTAAGGAAAAACAGTGGCAAGGAATGGGAGAAGGAGAACAAACCACCACAGAAATCTGGCTAGAAACAAGTGAGCAGAGTAGCATCTTAAAGAAACAAGCAGGAAAAGTGCATTGCAAGGAAATAAACTATATCTGAGCTGTGTCTCACAAAAGCAACAAGGAGGGTGACAGTTCCCAAAAGGCCATGGCGATTCACCTTTTCACTGCTGTGCAGGCAATATGAAGGAGAAGGGCAAAGGAAGCGCAGCAGTGAGCCAAGGACTTGCTGCTCTTTTCCAAAGTTCACCTCCAGCTTCTGAGCTTGGTCACCCTTCTCATCCCCAAACGAGACCTGACAAATGCCCATCATGCAGAAAGTTTCAGGAGGGTGAGGCTGTATCACTGGCACATGACAAGCATGTCAAGCTGGAAGCTCTATCAGCCTTTGGTGAGTCAACACTCATGGGCTATCCAGGGTGGGTTGGAATTACAAAACACCATGCTGGCTGATGAAGAAAAATGCAGCAATGCTTCAGGATGATCAACAGCCGAAGATTCTCTTTGGATGCTCTCTGCTCCCTGGGTGCTAGCACCAAGGAAGACAGTGGTGGCTGGAGGATGCTTCCAGCAGAACCTGAGGGGAAGAGCAGCACAAAGCTGCAGTCCTTCTACAGACACCAAAAAAAACCCAAACAAGCATGAATCTCATTATTTTGAAAACATTTTTTTCTGGTTAGCCCTGTTTACTCCAAAGTCAGACAAAACACAAGGGAATCAGGCTCTAAGTAGTGCAAACATAAATGATCCCTAGCAGTTGCTATACAGGATTCTCCAAACACCTCTGATTTGCTGCTTCCATGGCATTCGATTAAAGACTCTCCATCCCGACTATTAATTAAAGTGCTTGGAGGCAAGGTCCAAATTTCGCCTCCCCTCCCAAGTTCCCCAGCTCCATCCTCCTCTTCTGCCTCCTCCTCCTCCAAATATGTTATGCTATAAATTACCGGCACTGTTTCTGTTGATAGCCAACATAATCAAACATTTGTAAGCATGCTGTCTCTTCAATCTGTTCAGTTGTTGCACTTTACCTGATCTTTCATTAAAGCAATCAAAACACTTGCTGTGCCACGTCTAATGAATGTTGCATGTATGATTAAGTACTTTCATTCATATTGCAAGTTTGATTTAATGTAATCTGCCTTTCAGACAGCCATTAGCCTAGCTCCTGCGTGAATTCGATTAATTGGCTGAATTCTTCCAGATGTCCATTAAGTATTACAGGAATTTCTATGTAAAAACAGCAGGGACTATCTAGCGGAGAAGCAAACAATGATATGTTATATTACTGCCATGACTTACAAAAAGCTGGATTCATTTTCATTAATAAAACATCTGTACTCCTGCACAGCTATGCATCAAGATGCATTTATTTTATATGTTTATTTCTCTTATGACTATAAATAGATAGTTAAACAGAAGCACAGTATGTTCAGTTGGAAGATGCACAAGCAGAGCTGTACCAGAAATGAAAACAGCAATAAAGAACAGTGGAATTTGGGCTTAAGCATTGGGCATTGGAGCAAACAAAGCTGTGGCTTCTATGTCTGTCTGGTATTTCTTAGCATAAAAGTGTTTTTCTTTAGCATTATGAATCACAAAACAGTTGGCTTTTGGGTTGGAGAGGGAAGGCAACCCTGCTCTAGCAGAGAGAATTGGACTAGATGACCTTCAGAGGTGCCTTCCAACCCCTTCTGTGATGCAGTGTGAAATGTACTGTGCCTAGTTTGTCTTCAAGGCTCATCACACCTTTGGGAGCAAAAATGCAGTTTGGTGACTTTCTAGAGTGAGGGGTAAAGAGAAAATTTGCCATTACAATAAACAAGTCTGATAAAGTTTTTCTTAATTGTCAAAAAGGGTTTTTTTTTTTTTCCATGAAGTTGTATGTGTGAATGGGATCACTTTTTCCTCAAAAGCAAAGTACCCAGAAGCCAGTTTGCATTTTAGTGTCTGCTGCACCCAGCTGGTGCAGGACATGGTGTTTTGGGGGAGGTGGAGGATACCTCCATACACAGATGTGAATCTCTTAACTTTCCACTGGCCTTCCTAGATCTGAGAACAGCTTTCAAAGGACCATGTGAGATCTCAGGGCCTCCTTGCCCCTTTCAACCCCTCTCCCCTCCCCAGCACCTCAAATACCTTTCTCATCCCTGGGCAATGAGCATGAGGCCAAGAACTCCAGTGGGCAAGCCAGCAGAAGCCTGGCAGGAGTTTGAGGCAGACCCTGTGTCCCTGAACTCAACAGCTTCATTTTCCCGAACACGCTGCACATCTGAAAGCCGGCAAGCTGTAGGGCTCTAGCTGACACTACATCCACAGCACTGTGCCGAGTCAGAAGCTGAGATAGGAACATTGCCGCAGCACTCCAGCGGTTTTGCAGTTCCTGCCGATACTCTTGGGACAGGCAGCTCTGGCTTCCCAGGGGAAGCAAAATTAGGGCAGTTCCAGGGGAACTTCGTTCTCCTCCCTAGCTAGGTCTTCCCCTTCTGTTGTTTAGCCTTAGAAGTTTGTCCGGACCTTGACCTGCCATTCCCACACTGGGGAAAGTATTGCCACTTTCCACCACACCAAAATTTTACTGACCCCCTTGTCCAAGTTAGGAACTGGTACACACCAGTTCATCTTTCAGAGGCTATTTAGTAGATGCCTAGCTTACAGGAGATATCTAGGAGAATATAGTTTGGCAAAACTGGGGCTGTATAACAAAAGGAATCAGAATTTGCTAAGCCTCAACTCCTGTTTTCTTCCAGAATCTCACAATGCTGGCTAACAGCTTGCTTGTTTATTTACACCTTTTCTTTTGGTTTCACTCCTTTCTCTATTTCTTGTTTTTGTTGTGATGTTCTCCATTACCCCCTATAGTAAACATACCCATAAAAATCTAGTATCTTAGTACAGTATAAATATAGTATTGTGTTATCAATATTTTCTCTATTCTGCTGTGAAAAACACTTTTAGAAACATAGTTGTGCTGTGAGACCTTGCTCCAGTACCCACATAACCTCATAAACCAAACCTAAATCTTTGCACTAACACACTGCGATGGTCTCATACCAATGACGGGGAAAACAAACCACAGACAGTTGATTGACTACCTTCATCTCTATTACAAAGGAATTCTCTTAGTATAGAGAGCAGTGGGTGGACGAGAGAAGGGAGCAGATGTAGGACTGAGAAGCAAGCAGGAGTTTGCTCGCAGCAGCCTCAGCAGCAAGGAAAGAAACACTTCTCTCCTCTCCAGCACATCAGACATCTGACACTCAGCACAACAACAAAAAAAAAAAGCTCCTGTATTTTAGCACAGAAGAAAATGGTGCAAATACCATGTATAGGTGAGCAATCTAAAAAGGAAATGCAGCAAACCAAAACAAGCCTTTGCTATTTTCCAGTGTTGTGTGTTTTTCAAGACAAACGTGGAAAAGTCACATCTTCTTTTGAAGCCCAAGAGACTGAAAAATTAAATCAAGGGCCTTTGTTATTGATGTTTTTCTAATACAAATGTTTTGAGATCTCTGCCTTTCACGTCTCTCTTACAAATAAGCAGAAATGTGTGTGATGAATAATTTTCGCTTTTAATTCCTTTAATAGATTCTTATCTCACCCACTAGCTCCTAAACAATTTTTGTTTCTGTAACAACCTCTTCCTCAGTGGTAAATATTGCTCTCAGACAACATCTTTTTTTGGAGGTTCATTATGTTCATTCTGTGGCTGCGACTCATTATACTTGGTTACTTATTTAAAAGAGCAAAATGACAGCAAACGCCTGCATTTATCATGTCTCCTTTTGCACATTTATAAAATATGTTTCAGCCAGAAGGTCCAACTGCTCTCAGAGTTTGGAAAACATAACCAGCCAGCTGCCTTTCCTTCCTAGCCATTGCTCCCTGAGAAAGGAATATTTGAAGGTGATGGTGGAGCCTAACCTCGCTCGCTAAATGAGACTCCATTGATGCTAATGGGAGATTTGGCAAAGGCAGGAAAATAATTTATGAACTATTTGAATTTCTTGTTTTCAATGACAAAATTTAAAAAAAAGAAAAGACAACAACAAAACAACCCAACACAAACTCTGGGAGTAATTATAAAGAAAGAAGCAAGTGAAAATGCCACATTAAGGCATGGTGCAATGATACATGTGGAACAAGCCCAAGAAATAATTTGGGTATGTAAGGACAGGGTTTGAATCTTTCTGAATTACCCCAGTTTCACCCATCTACCACTGAAGAACTTGTACAAAATATTCACTATTTCTCCAAAGAAAAAAAATCCCCATCCCTTTAAACTAACATTTCACCCATCCAACACTGAAGAATTTGTACAAAAAACCTCACAATTTTTCCACAGGGGAAAAAAAATCTTTATCTCTTTAAACTAACATTTCCCCTATCCAACACTTGCGGAGTAGCTTCTCTTTACATTATTCCCATTTCCTAAACCAAACCCCAAGCCCTACAGTCTGCTCATAATCAACTACATCTGGACCTCAGAAAAGAGGTGCTACCTGACCCTGCAGTCACAGCAAAAGGTTACTGAGATACCAATATAGATTATAATCAGCATAATTATAAAAACGGAGAGCAGCTTGTCCTCAAGGAGCTGTAAAATACATTTTTAACTAGGCCATTGATATAATAGAGATGAGATGAAAAACAAGAGAGGAGGGCAAAGGTTCAGCTGTGTGGCCATTCTGGGAACTGATTGAAAAAGAAGAACAAAGCTATTATGAACAGGCTGTTAAAGAGGAAAAAAAATTATCTAAACCGAATCTAAAAGATAGGAAATAGAAATATGACACAGTAGCTTACAAAGCAGAGGTCAAAAAGACATTGGTAATTAATGATGAAAAGATAAAGAACCAAGCACTTAATTTCAAAGAAATAGTCAGGGAAGGCATAATGGTACTGTGAGCAAGGGGGAAAAAAGAGATTTTTGCAGAAGTAAATGAAAATGAATAAGATCTCAATAGAGGAAAAATGGATTTTTTTTTTTAATAGAAGAACTGTAAATTGCTGTATAAATTCACCTGGAGCATAAATCAGTTATTTAGGACTGAGAACAAAATACAGTTTTGAATGGACCAGTTTTTCCAAAGGGACTTCTAGGTGCAAACTGCCAATTTTGCTCTGATATTATTCCACATCCAGTTTTTGTGCATGGAAAACATCTATTGTGTTTGGAAGTTTAAATGCTACTTTCTGAAATGCAGACCAGTGGACTTATACTTCTGTTTCACCAAGAGATGCATACTGGAAGGAAAGACATAGGAAGCACAAGCCAGAGAAACAGAATAGCAAATGTTTTGAAATTGTAGATCCACCTCCATCAGCATGGGTTTTTTGTTTGGTTTTGTTTGGGGGTTTTGTGGGTTGGTTTGTTCGTTTTCTTTCTGAGCTTTGACTTCAGATAAGCAAAGCTTATGATAACATAGAGTGTAAAACAACAGCAGACAGACTCAGTTATTCTCCAGAGCTGTAACAAGAAGAGTACATCTCAAGGAAGATGAATTAAAAGAAGGAAAAGACAGAATGAAGGTTTGGCTTTCCAACAGTTGATGGTGCAGGAGGCTGTCCCATCACCCCTGCCAGGAAAAAAAAAAAAAAAAGAAAGAAAGAAAAAAAAAAGAGGAAGAGTGAACAATCTGTATTACAGAATTGTTAAGCCTCTCTTACTTTTTTTTCTAAGTACTATGTGAGAATACTCCTTTACAAAACTCCACAGTTTTGGAGATTTGTGTTTAAGATGACATAATTGTGTCATCTTAAGAAGGTCACATTTTCCAGAACAATCAAGGCTTTACCTCTCTTGGTTGAGTCCCCTGTTGCTGCTAGGCAGATCCTTGGCACACAAGATGGCAGAACCCTGTGCAGAAGCACAAAGAGCAGTGCAAAATTTTATCTGCTCTTTGGAAGATGCCACACCAAGGGTTTGATGCAAAATGTAGTAATCACAGAATTAACCAGGTTGGGAAAAACTTTCAAGATCATCAAGTCCAACCTATCACCTAACACTTTCTAATTAACTAAACCATGGCACTAAGTGCCTTAGCTAGGCTCCTCTTAAAACCTCTTAAAAACCTTCAAGGATGGGGACTCCACCACCTCCCCAAGCAGCCCATTCCAATGCCAATCACTCCCTCAGTGAAAAACTTTTTCCTAATGTCCATCCTAAACCTGCCCTGGCGCAGCTTGAGGCTGCGTCCTCTTGTTCTGTTACTGGGTGCCTGGGAGAAGAGACCAATATCCACCTGGCTACAGCCTTCTTTCAGGTAGTTGTAGAGAGCAATAAGGTCTCCCCTGAGCCTCCTCTTCTCCAGGCTGAACAACTCTAGCTCCCTCAGCTACTCCTCACAGGGCTGTGTTCCAGCCCTCTCACCAGCCTTGGTGCCCTTCTCTGGACACATTCAAGCACCTCAACATCTTTCTGAAACTGAGAGATCCATAACTGGACAAGTCCTTCCACCAGATAGTGACTGATCCAGCCCTATCAGAAGGATTAATAACCACATCACCCTGGTAATGCAGAGCCAGTTCAGACACTGTAATTCCCAGGGTCTGGGCGACAGCACTGAACTTTCACATGAAGAAGTAATCCAAAGTGTCATGGACTACAAAATATATTGAGGCTCTTCTGGGAGAAGACTGGGGACAGATCCATCTGGTATGGCTTTGGGTCTTAGGCAGCAAAGGAGGGCATATGTGGTAGCTGTTCTACGTAAAGGTGACCTGCTTTATCAGAAAATACACTGCTTTAGAGTAGCACATCTCTGTGTGCTACAAGAATGAGAGGCTATGACATTCCAGTTTTCAACAAGACCAAGCAAAATAAATCATAACAGCCATAGGTGTTGAATGAAACCATAAAACCCTTAAACACCACAAATAACTGGGCCCTAAGCCATACTCCTTGAGTGCCCAGTGCTTGCAGGGACTTAATTCCTTTCATCAATAGCATGAGCCAGGAGCTGTGTCCTCTCAGGACTTACATAACACCCCAGTGCACGTGTCTTTCAGCAGGCTAAGAGCTACTCCGTATGTCCTGACTTCACATTTTCACAGCCATTTCATTTGTATTAATCTTTCTCTCCAGTTGGACAATACAAGTTTCCAATGTTGCCTTTAGCCCACCAGCATGCTAGGTTATGAACTTCACATCTGGCTCAGCTCGGTAGAAAGCACTTCTGCACCCCATGTCCTGAGTGCAACACTTGCCTTGACACACACTGCATCTCCTCACAGTCACCTCCTTGTGACCCCACCAAGCACATGGATTTTGTGTTCTCTAAAGATACCACAGAGGGAACATGTGAGGGGATGCTTCCGTTGGAGACAGTTGTGTAGGGAAGGACAGGGCTAACTATTACCTCTTACAAAAAGTGAGCCAAGGCATACTGATGTGAGCCAGGAACACAACCTTATTTAAGTTTACCTCATCCTTCAGTGAGCTTTTTATGTGCCATACCCTTACCATAAAGGTGATCACCACAGCAATCCACAGTTGTGCTCCATTGCAGCTGGGCTACAATTGTGTCAGTATGGATGCTGCATCCACTGGAATTAAGTTTGCCTTGAAACAAAATGAGTTTAATTCTTAGTTTCTTTGAAAGGGAGAAGGAATCCAGACATTACCTTTCCTCATTTTAATTACTGTGTTTTCTTCGTGCCAGCAACCTCCCATGGATGCAACAATCAATTCTCCAGAGAAGAACAGGTGAATAACTAATACATCTGAACTGAAAAGGGACAAGAAAAGAGGTACAAAATAGAGGGGAAAAAACCTGCAATGAAAATTGACCCAACCTTTTGTTGTCAGTTGATATCCTTGCTTCTTCCTTTCCCATCAACTAGGTTTCTTCATTCTCCTCTTACAAGCCCAATAGCTGCTTCATCTGCAAGCTGCCAGATTCACAAAGCTCCCTTGGCTCTTCTTCAGCAGCACAGGGCACTTGTCTCTAGATGCAAAGGCTTTCTTTTATTTTGCCAGGGATGCATTCCAGCATTACTAACTGTGGGGCTTCCAACACCGGGTTTTAATTGGTGACACTCTACCAAATCTATGGCAGCAACACTGGAAAGTCCACATACATGCAGATCACCTCCTAACTCTCTATTTGGGAGTGCAGAGCTGTAAGAAGAAAGTGAAAAAGAAACTTGGAAATACAGCAAAGAACAAATCATATTGGACACTATTAAAGTCTATAAAGATCTGAGGGGTGGGTGTCAAGTGTCTGGGGCAAATCTCTTTTTGGTGGTCAGCAGCAATAAGACAAGAAGCAATAGCTACAAACTGGAACACAGGAGGCTTCACCTCAACATGAGGAGAAACTTTTTCACAGTGAGGGTGACAGAGCACTGGAAGAGGCTGCCCAGAGAGGTTGTGGAGTCTCTTTCTCTGGAGACTTCCAAAGCCCACCCAGATGCATTCCTGTGTGGACTACCCTAGGTGATCCAATGGCAGGGGCCATTGGACTTGATGATCTCTGGAGGTCCCTTCCAACCTCTAATACTCTGTGATTCTGTCCCAACAATGTAATTACTTTGCCTCACCCATTTCTTTTCACAATGTGCACTATAATCCTGTTCCTAACAACACAGAAAACAAGAAACAATTCAACTAGCAGAGGAAGAGCCTGGGTACACCCTTAGCAGCGACTCCCTGATTTTATGCAACCATTGTAAACGGGGTAGAGTCAAAATCAGCATTGTTGTAATCTTAAAGGAAAACATAAGATGTCCTCATCTCAGCTGAGCTACAGCCTGTGCTTTGGGGTGTTTTTTATTCTCAATCCCTTGTCTACTTTCAAGTTTCACTACAGAGTCCTGCAAACACCTGGAGTACTTAAACCATGCACAAGCCAAGCACCTGCTGCTGGACAGCACTTCAGAATGAGCAGTACCTGAAAAAGTCAAAGGGCCTAGTATCTCAAAGACCTTCTTCTGACCACAGAGCGGATATAGGCCCAATTAGTTAGAGAATAAGTTCCGACCCTGCTCCATCTCCAGTGTCACTGTTGGAAGTCAATCACCCCAAGAGGGCATTTACCTCAAATACCTGTTGAGTTCTTCACTCAAGGATTTTGGTGCACTTAAAAATAAGGGAAAATCCTCTGTTGATACTTTTGTAGAGGAAAACAGGGCAGAAAATTAGCTTGCTGAAGATAACCAGAGAGAGACAGAGACAGACTACAGTTTTATTCAGCACCAGAACTGCACAGCACCCTTGGTGCCATAGGCGGCAGCCTGTGCATAGTGCCCAAGGGGGCAATCCTTGGTCTCTACCTCATATCCTTGTCTCTTCAGGACAACAATCCTCCCATGAAGCAGAGAGGAAGATAGAAAGGGGGGCAATTGGATCAGTATTCATATCTTAGCTTCAGGAGGGTTGAGGGTACACCTAGACCCCTCCAAACCTGCTTAAAGTATATACACATTGGGGCACATCCAGGACAGACATATGCAGAATTCAGGGTAGAAACACAGCCAGTAAATGAAAACAAAGATGAACATATGATAGGTCTGGTTATCATTTCAAAGCACTGTCATGGATAAAGAAAGCCAAGAGAAGATGGATATTATTTCTCCCCATCAATCCCTCTTCAAAAAAAGAAAAATAAAAAAGGTAGATATTGTCTGTCACTCAAGTATCTTTCAGATTTATATTTATTTGGAGCAGAAGGGCCAACAAAACAAAACACAAACAAATACAAATTTTCATTTGATTAGCAATTTTGTTTTATGTCCCAAGATACTTTACATTAACTTTAAAGCCAAAAAATCCTGATAAAATAAGAGCTGCTGGGATTGCTAGGAAGAATTTTGTGACAGGTGACTTCCTGCTAACAGCCCCTAACACACAACGTTGTAGCAAAGAAAGAGGTGAAAAAAGACTGCTATAAGCACTATGGCCATTTAATCCTTAACATGGGAATGCATTTCTGCTCTTTTTCCCCTCCCTAGATTCATTTTATGTTCCCATCAGAAGGTTAATTGTGTTAACAGGAGTTGCGGCCACAGGGGAAAGATGTGATTGAATGCTGAGTGCAGTTTTAGCTGATAACCTCCGAGTGAGTGAAAGGGCACCAACAGGGGCTGATCTCCTCGAAAGGGGTTGTCAGTCATTCAGAGAAAAATGCAGCTGAGGGAGAAGCAACCTCATCTCCCAGAACGCAAAGAAGAGAAGCTATCAAAATAATCTTGAAGCTACACTCATCCCAAGCTCCGTGTCTGTGCCCATGGCTCTGACAGCAGAGTTAAATTGGATGACTGGCTTTTTTGTGTGCATGAACGAGCAGACCTTGACTCGATGCACATTCTTGAAGACCAATTAGATTCCGTGAAAACATGTAATTAACAACAACAGCCCCCCAGACAATGATATCTCTAAAAAGCCAGCATGAAATCTTAACGTCTTTTAGCGTGGCAGCACAACTCGTTTGCTGAACTGGGGGCATGATTGCATGCCAAGGTTTTTAGGTAAGACTAGCAGTGAAACCTTTCCCATATATTTAAACTTAATCAAAAATGCCTGTGAAGCATCTGCATGTAAAACAAGGACTTCCTTCTCCATTGATCATTTGGGCCCGAAGCTGAACTTATCCTGAAAAATTACACAGGATTTATGGTATGAGGAAAAAAAAAGGTTGGAGTTTTAAAATACTAAATATTTCCACAAGCTGCAGCTGACCAGAGTGGGTATTTGTCGAAATGGCTGCACCCACAGAGACAGGACAAAGGACCAAGGTATATTTCAGAGCTAGAATACAAGCAGTGAAACTTGCCTCTGATTTGTCTCAAAGGTGGTATGGCAAACTCCAGAAAGTCTTCTCATCCCTTGCACTCCAGGTCTGCCTTAGAAATGTTTTGGGAGAGCTCCAGAAACAGTTTTAGATGTTGTTAATCTGCTGCATCACAGAAGGAACGCTAAACCTCTAAAAATTGGAAGATCCTTCCCATTCAGACTCCGTTTCTGTTGCCTTTACAATGAAGATCCTTTTGTCATATGCAGGGCCAAAAATACATATGTTTGTCTACTTATAGCTGTAAAATAACAATGCAGTCTTGCGAGATAAAAACAAGTAGATGCAAAACCAAATGTTTAGGCTTCTACTTAAAAGTGCCCAGATATAAACCTGGCTATCTTTTCCCCCAGAGTTTCTAAGTGCAAAAAAGTTCTGTAATATTAACACCAACAGCACAACTCGAACAAAACAACTAAAATGCTTATTGACTCAGTAGCAGGGAAAGCCAGTTTGAAATATTTGATCCTAACACCAGCTAAGCAAGTATGTGTAAAGTGTAAAGCCTGCACTTGTTGATTTCTGAGATGAAAATCAATAAAGCTGTCCATAACCTATAACTCTTTGGTTTACCTCTCCATAGAGATCAAAAGAGAGTAATTAGATTTCTGCCTGACTAGCAGGGGTAAAAAACTGTTTCATTTTGGATCAAAACCTTCCCAGCGGATTACACCTTCTATCCACTGCCTATCAACACTTAACAATTGCTTCTGTGTTTGACTTTGACAGAACTACCAGAATGTTACTATCTAATTTTCAGTCTAGTTGATATAGGATTTTGAAGATATATTCTACTGTTAGATTTTTTAAAATTCATTCTTCACAGTTTGCATTTTACATTTTAACTCTGCTGGGTGTTTTGTAACAGCCAGCATTGCTAATGCAATAAATAATTAAAAAACAAAACAACAATACCCATCCAACCTCTTATTTACACAAAAAAACAAAACAAAACAAAACAAAACACACACACACCAAAAAAAACCCAAAAACCTTAATCTATTATTGATGATCCAGCCTCTGAATTCAGATATCACTCTAAACAAGCAGGTTTCTGCCTTGGATTGTCTTTGCATTTCATATTCAAATGAGCTTGACACTGTTGCATATATTTTCATCTGATGACATTTTAATATCAACAGATGCTATTGCCAGCCTAGGAGATAACTGCTTCAAACACAACTTCCTCCCCTCTTTAAGCACAGTGATATTAAGGGACAGACAGAAAGCAAGACGTGTTTTAAAATAACATGTTTATAACACTCACTACTATCACTATATTCTCACATTTTAGCCATCCCAGAGTCTTTCTGTCATAATGGCTTTTTAAGGAGAAATGTCACTCTATGTTTTGATCTTCCTTAACTCAGCAGCTTTTTGAACAGGCTGAGAGCATGAAATATCAAATAACAAATAGCACTTGCAGCAGCTTCACATGCTAGAGAGAGATTAATCTATTGGAAAATATGTGACAGCTTAAGTTCAAGTTCCATGTAATGAGTTGCACTGATGGACAGGTGCAATAAATTCATGTCTTGATGCAGAGGACTTTGGCAGATGAAGTCCAAACACCTGCAGCCTCCCATCACCTCCTCCTCTACTCAGAAAGAGCATTTGGGGGCATTCTGCTTACAGGAGTAATAAACCTTACCATTGTCACAGCTCTGAGCATTTAGAAAACAAAAATTTACCTTGCTTTAAAAAAAAAAAAAAAATTAAACTTCTGGTATGTGAGCCTGACCACCTTGTGTATTTGTGCAAAAGTATTGCATCAGATCTGAGATTACCCTAAGTGTGTACATCTAGTCTGAAACTCCCTGTGAGTGGAACATTTTCCACTGTATCTTCAATAGGATAAAGTACCTTAGCCTCTAAAAAGGAAGTATCACTATTAGGTATTGGTTTAGCTACCTGTGGTTCCCCCTCTCTTGTGTAATGCCTGCATAGAGACAGCTGTGTGCAGTCTTTTAGGGCTTTAGCTCTCTGCCATCACACAAACCTTCAAATGGTGGCAGAAGGCTGGAGTTAAGGGGTGTATGTTCAGCCCCGCTTCTCCCAGTGACCACTACAGGAAAATCTATTAAAAACTCTATGTAAACAATCTGGTTAATTGCAGTCAACCCAGGCTGCAGGACCCCTCTCTTCTCAAGGGAAATTGAAGTGGGTCCACAGGGTGGTCCACAGGATATCCTGCAATCTTCCAAGGCTGCCATACCCTGGTCCTGAGCATGCCCAAGATCCTCTAGTTTTGGATAATAAAACCCTTCCTTGCTTGACCAGAGTAGTACAGAAGAGCAAGTGTCCCCATTAGAGTTTGCCAGACCAGAGCAGTAGCTTCAGATCACATATCTACCTTACGTGATAGCCCAGCATTGTGTTCAGAAGCAAGGTGGACATTTCCCTCTCTCTGATAGACATGCAAGTTAAAGCAGAGAAACGTGACAACATGTATGTACTACTGCATTTCAACTCATTTGCATGACCCCAGCACAGGCAGGACTTTTGGTACTGCACTGCCTCAGCATGGGATTAATAGATCTAGGAAGGCTACAGCATCTTGACAGTTTTAGGTGTTTCGACAGGAACAGTTTGGATTTGTTCTCTCTGTCCTGCTTGAAACAGGTACAAATGTCAGTGCTCCACCCCAAAGGAAAAAAAAAATGTTACACTCTGTGCTTTGTGATAATTGTGTTTAACATGCCCACAAGAAACAGCAGGGAAATGGTCTGGCTTTGCAAATTCGTATATGAGATGGTCACTTCACTTCACTTTCCCACTTGCTTTGCCCCTGCCCAGAATCACACTTGCCCTCCAAATTGTATCACTGCTTTCACTGCAGAGCCCAACCATCACAACAGCTGCTGTACATGTCGAAAAACTGGTTCGTACAGCTGAGCAAGGCATTCTGGTAGCTTTGAACAGGGGATGTGATTGTGAATTGCAGCAGTAAATGCTGTAAACCTAAATACACACTGCTGAAAGCCATTTTTTTCTAACCTCAAGGCTATCAACTCCTTTCCCTGTGTCCTTCTCTATTTTTACATCTGATTCATTTCTGTCTGTGGTTTTAGTCTTACTCTAGTGAAGCATCTGTTTATCTTTCATAATTTCCTATTAAATCCTACTCACACACATTAGCATTAAAACAGAGACACTGAAGATTTTCTGTATTACATCCACTGAAGAGTTACATAGAGATAACTTCATTCTTACATTTCTTTGAGGCAATTTAATGGTTCCACACATTGGATTGATAAAACTACTTAGATAAATGTGCCCTGTATTGCACCAGTTAAAAAGCTGGCTACGTCCTCAAGAATATATTTTCAGGGAGTTACTGCATGGCCCTAAGTAGCTGCATTGTCAGACCAGCTTAGGTGATTAAAATGAATGAGGAACTTTTCAGCTGTGTTCACCTCTCAAGAAACCATTAAATGAAACAAGCCTACATTTTGCTGAGATGCAGTTGTGCCAGAAATGAGATCCATTCATAGAATTATAGAATGGTCTAGGCTGGAACGGACCTCCAAAGGTCATCTAGTCCAACTCCCCCTACAGCAATCAGGGACATCCTCCACTAGATCAGGTTGCCCAGAGACCCATCCAGCCACACTTTGAATATCTCCAGAGATGAGGCCACAACCACCTCCCTGGGCAACCTGTTCCAGTGTTCAACCACTCTCATAGTAATAAACCTGTTCCTTACATCCAATCTAAATCTGTTCTTCTGTAGTTTGAAGCCACTGTCCCTCATCCTATAACTGCAGGCCTTTGTAAACAGTCCCTCTCCAGCCTTCTTGTAGGCTCCCTTCAGGTACCAGAAGGCTGCTATTAGGTCTCCCCAGAGCCTTCTTTTCTCCAGGCTGAACAACCCCAGCTCCCTCAGCCTGTCATCATAGCAGAGGTGCTGCAACCCCGATAATTTTCATGGCCTTCCTCTGGACCTGCTCCATCAGGGTCCATTACCTTCCTGTATTGAGGGCTCCAGACCTGGACACAGTATTCCAGGTGAGGTTTCACTTCATTCCTCAGCTGCGCTCAAAAAGCAAGTCTTGATTTTGACATTTTGGAGGATGTAAGACAGATACCCAGGGATGGGGAAAAGGCAAAGCACTTGTCCTCACACCTGGTTTTAATCAGCAGCATATATGCTTTGTTGAATTTGGACTACTAACTCAATTCTAAAAGTATTTGTGTTTTGTCCTTTGGGAGAGACAATCATTTTATTAGGTAACCTTAGCACCTAAGGAGAAGAGTTAAATTAGAAGTGGCATCATCTTAGTACAGGGCCATTGTTCACCTGACATCTCTGGAAAAGTGCTTAGGCACTTTGTGTTCCCTCCATTGATTCTGATTTTCCCAGTAAGAGGACTGTTCTGGTCTCCATCACTACCCCTCGTTCCTCTCCTGCCTCGTTCTCTCTGCTCTGGGAAGGGGGAAGCTTTCTGTCTTTAATAAAGTCACACCAGTCAAGAAGTACTCCCTTGACATGTAACAGGCTGAAATATAACAGACTTTGAAGAGCTAGCAATTGCACCTTGTTCTGTGGGGCACTCTGCTCTCCAGCCTCCCTTTGGACAGCAGGCCATTGTGTGACAGATACATACAGGTCTTTTTCCACCAAGGGTTGTGCAACTCCCTTCCTGCCTCAGCCTCATAGGCATAGGAATTGCACACAAGCTATTGCCAGGCAGGCAGTGTTCTTAGACCTTTCTCTATAGATGCCAATTAGAAGATTAGCGTCTTTTCTCTTCCCTCTCTTTGCTATTAAATAGTCACACAAAAGCTGAGCTGACAAATTGCTCTCTCTATGGAGTGGGACAAAGACAGACAATAGATCAACATCATTTACTATACTCAAATCCTATTAATCACTGATTAATGAGAACATGTCTGAGGAGGGGGGGAGAAATTACCAGAATGTGGGCATATTGGCTTGTTACTCATGTAACATCTGCTGTAGCTTTACCTTTAGTGTCATGTCATCTTTTATCACATTGAAATAATGTTTGCTCCAGAAATATAATTAAGATAATGGGTCTTTCCTTTAACAATTACTGAGGTACAGTAGGATTATATTTCTTAGCTGTTTGGTTTTAGAAAAATCTCTCTTAACTACTTTCTGAATGTTTCTATTAGTCATTATGCGATTAATGAAGATGTATTTATAGGCGTTAATTGAAACTTGTTATTATATTTATTAATTATATTTTTATTTGTTGGTTCTCCCCTCTGACAAACTACATGTGCAGAGCTAAAACCCACATTTAGCTTTTAAACTTAAATAATTGTTTCTCTTTGTGGAGTAACTATCACTATTTTTTCATAAGCCTTAGAACACGGTGCTTGTTTGGGTGAGTGTTTTACAACTGTCTCTTTACAATAATTCTATACCTTAACTGCTCATGAGTTTGTTCCCCCATTTTCTGTTCTGTCATTGCCATCAGTAAGGAATATTGTTCAGGTCAGCAACCTAGCACATATATTGTCATAGTGCATTTAGCCACCTACCCTGGCAAAAATCTCCTATTTTAATTAATTCCTCCATTTGCCTTTAAGACCTGAAATTTAAAGTTATGGGTTTAAGTAATTAGTATTCTTCATGAAGCCTCCTAATGCCGTTATCCTCAATATGTGGAAAGCTGCTCCATGGATAAATAACGAAGCAATTACAGCTATAATCAGCCGGCAAATAAAGAGGGACTGCAGGCTACGTGTGGGACCCTGTATTTAAAAAAAAAAAAATTAATCGGCCCCTGCTCCTCACGTCCCGAGTACTTAACTCGTCTCTGCTGGAGAGCAGCACTGATTAGTGCGGGAGCCGGACCGGGATTAGCCTCCCCTGCGGCGCCGGCATTATGAGGCGTTTCAGCACCACAGGGAGGAACAGCTCCATCGCGGCCGGGAAGCCGCGGGGGCGAGGACAGGGACAGTGCTTGGGGCAGACGCTGAGGCTAGGACAAGGTCAGGGACAGTGTTTGGGGCAGATGCTGGGACAAGGACAGGGACAGACTCCTGAGAGACACCATTTATCACCTGTCTCCATCTAGATACTGAGCCATCGACTACTACCCAATGGATGTGACAATCCTGCCAATTCCTTACCCACCAAACACTCCACCCATCAAATCAGTATCTCTTCAGTTTAGAGAGAAGGATGTTGTGAGGGACCATGCCAAAGGCCTTGCAGAAGTCCAGATAGATCTAAGTATCTATTCCAATCTGTGCTCCAGGAATGGCTTACTTCTTCATCTAACAGTTGTTTGATATAGTACCTTGTAGCAGGGCTGCCTACAGGAATATTTTGCCTTTTAAATCACAAGGAATATAGCACAAAATCCCACACTCTTACACATCTTTGAGGAAACAAGTTTAGCATAGTGTCCTGGTTCCATCTGAGAGGATGACATGCAGAGACAGTGCGCTGCAACTTCTTCACCAGGCCTCAGTGAGAGTAGTCGATCTCAGTAAATTAGGAATTCTGACTTTTTAGTCTTGAACAATTAACTGGATGCATGCACAGAGAGATTTGAATCCTCCCGAGCAGAGGCTCAGCTGTTATCTCACTACCTCCCATATGACTGACCTATTCATTCAGCTACTGAGTAAAAGATTGGTGATAAGGCTGCAAGAGCTCTCTGTCTGAGAGAGACAAAAAGGGAGGGAGAGAAGGAAGGAAGGGAGGAAAAAATAAAAAAGAGATTCCACCAGTGTTAAATATGAAACTTGGCTGAGGATTTCAGCACTCTCCAAATGATGATGGCAGAGTCATCCTCCAGTGAAGAAAGACTTGCTGAGGCCACACACTGATAGTGGAAAGCTTAGACATACATGCTGTGCTCTGACAGGACCAAGATACTTCAAGGCATGGGCAGAAAGAAATCTGTAATAGAGGCACTTTCAAAGGGGGAAGACTTTGGATAGTAGCTGCACTTAGTGGTCTGGAGGATTAGATTTGGATTTAGGTGCTTCATTTCTGCCTAAATTCTGCGTCCTTTTGTGGCTTTGGTCTGTAAAATGGGGGTATGTGGCCTTTCCAAGTGACTGTGAGGATAAAAGTACTCATGGTTTTGAGGTAATGGTGCTAAAATTCTGGTAATGGGGAGACAAAGATAGCTAAGGGCTGCTTACTCACACTGTGCTTCCTTTCTCAATAACTAATAGCATGTCTAGGCTTTGATGTTGATGGGTAGGCAGAAGAGTGGTCTTGATTAAAAGCATTAATTTACCTCTCTCAGATAACAGATTCATATACACAGGTCTAAATCAGGAGTAACTCCATCAAAATAAAGAGCCCTCGGGTAAAACAGGTGTAAAAGAGAAGAGAACCAGACCTTGCATCTAGCAGATATATCACAAGGTAAATGGGTGAACACAAGGAAAGTGAATTATTGTTATTATATGTGCACGTTCCATTCAGTACCATTACAAAGAAAATACCTTTCAAGCTTGCAAAATATATGCAATGGGTGCTGTCAAGAACTCATCACAAGCTATGAATGTTTCCTTTGTATATGTTGCCTTTATTGCATCATAAATGTAAATCAGGAGTACCTTCATTGCCAGAATTAAAAAATAAAAAAAACAAACCAGGTCTGTTAGCTATAAGGAAATTAACTGAGACCCATTGACTCAAGAAAACCTTGAGAAAATTTGAATTGCATCTTAAATGAACATTTAATTTCATAATTTGTCACCTTGGATAATATTGTTAAGAGATCTATGCTGGCACAAGCCATTGTGTTAATTACAGTAAAAGCTATCAAATTAAATTCAGTTTCTGCAATCAATAGCATTTCTCCAACTATCATCCTTAATGACAGCCATACTTTCATTTGGAGTTTTATTAATGCATACGTTATATCTGTCACCTCCTTCAGTTGTGAGCAAACTCACTATATGTTAATTCACACCTGATAACAATCATTTTTCTTGTACTTACCTTCTAAACCTGATGATAGAATGTGTCAACACCTAGAGGATTTTTTGTTTTGGTTGAGGACTTTGTGCAACCTCTCCTCGTCCTCTCCTCTCCTCATCCCTCTCCTCCCCCCCCCCCACCCCCANTCCAGCTATTTTAGTTATAAGAATGGACAATAAAAAATAAGAGTAGAAAACTTCGCTCTCTTTGCTGCAGTCTCCACTGTAACCTCTAGACACGTTTGGAAGTAACAAAATCTGATAAGATGATCTGTTAGAAGATTTTATTTTAGAAATGTCTCTTTTCACTTCAAGGGGAACTTCTCTCATGCTTCCACACAGATTAACAGCAGCACTAGTTACATATACACACTTCCCTTCTCCAAATTGTATGCTTACGTTAAGTTTAGACATTATACTCCAGGCACCAGCCTTCTTGTTTATCACGTATTTTCACACTGCGTATCACAGTCAAAGCATCACCTCTTTCAACAGACACTTCCATGACAAACTGCCAGGACATGCAAAAGATTGCTGTGAGTGCATAACACCTCACACTAATTTCCAGCACATTTCACCTCTGCAGTCTTGCCTCTCTCTACCCACCACATCATCAACAAACTTTGCCAAAGCAACATAACCCTAATTACATTTTAACTTCATCACAGGGGGAAGCAATATGTTCATTAACTGTTGGGAGGCAATTTTCAGGATGAGTTGTAGGTGTGTTTTTCACCGTGACTTTTTTTTTTTCCAGGCAAGGCACAACTACAGTGCCATATTAGAAATATATGTCTTTTCCTTAGCTCTCAGTCATCCTTTAATACCTTATGAAACTGGTTAGGTTTTTGTTGTTAAGGGTTTTTTATAATAAAGCACCTTTCATGTGACAATGACTCTAGGAATATAAGGTCAAGATGTTCTTCAGGTTCAGCAAATGATGGCCACTTAAAAAAACAGGTGTGTGATCTGAATCAGCTGGTGAGTACAGTGATAAGAAGAGAGACAGACACTTTCAGGATAACCTACACCAGACTGTGGACAGTATTTTTGGTCTCTCTTTGGTGCAGCTGCAACCATAGGAAACTCAGTCCAGGCATGATGAACTCACCTTTAATCTTCATGTTTTGTTCCACACCATGAGTGTCCCAAAGGAAATTCTCCTTAGTTTTACTCTAGACTAAGAAGCTCAAGCAACACTTGCCATTTGCAACCCATCCCTGAAACCTAATCTGAATGTGAAAACCAGCTGTACCACTAGTGAGGGAAGACTTCCCAGGAAGAAGAGAGGAAGATAGGGAAAGATGACAAATGTTGCACTTGAGGCCACAAGGCAATTCAATAGTTGTAAATGAAAATGCTACCAGGCTCAAGCCCACAACTGAAAATATTCCCAGAGATGACAGGAGCAAAGTCACTTTGCCCTCTTATGAAAATGTGGGAGTTAAGGGAGCAGAATGCACTTCCAGGTGCCAGAGACAACCAGGACATCTGTCCAGCATCCTTGGGAAGTCTTGAGTAGAGGGAGCTACTTGTCAGCATTAGACACCACAAATAGCACATGTCTGTCAGAGGACAGACCCTCTTTGTACCAGCTCCTATCTGCTCAGACTGATCAGGCTGGCAATACGACAAGCTACCTGTATATGTTATATCAGATCACAGTGGAAGAATGATTATACCAAAACATCTGATTTTACAAGAACACTCTTTACATCTAGTTTCATGTAAAGCATTAGACAACATTCTGGTTATCAGTACTGTTACCAGCAAAACACTTGCTCCGATGTTATTTTTCTATTAAAGTATCTAACTATAAATGCCTAGACACATCTGTAGACAAAGATTATATATATATATATATACATATTTATTTACATATATATGCTGTGATATAATCCTGTTTTCTGTGAAAAGGTAAGTCACAACTGGGCCTATATTCACTAGGTAATAGGTGGAGCTGTCAGCCATGCACAAAGGTGACATTTCTACAATTAAGAAACAGGTGCCCCCAGTTAGCACCCAGAAAAGAGAAGCCAATCTCTGCCCTCTGCTGAAAAATGTGGTTTCACTAAAGATATCCAGCATGGCACTGACACATCTCAAGAGTCAAGGTCTCAGTACCCAGAAGCCATCCTGGGTGCTCACACCAGCAGCTCCTTTCCTTGCTCACATGTCACCACAGGCTACCCTCTTCTTCACCCTTTGGTAGTCATTTGACTCTAATCACCCTCCACTATGTCTTTTGAACAAGGGAGGGACTCTGTGTTAAAAGCACAGCATTACTGTGTAAAGCAATTCTGGTTTCTAGTACACACAGGAGGGCAGCAGATTGGGAATTTTCGAAAAGTTATAATTCTAAGATTACAAACCTCCCCAAGTAGGGATTTTGTAACATGTTACTAAGAAGGCAGCACAGAAAGGGCCATATAGCTTTATCAGTATAAATGTATTTTATATTTTAGATTTTGTATTTGTATTAAAAATAACCAGTTCACTTGCCGAAAGCCCATCTAGCCTAGTATTTTATCTCCTACAGTGGCCAAAAGCAGATGCTTTGGGAAAACTACAGGAAGGTCCTCTCAATAGCCAACAGTCTTTTGGCTTAGGCAGTTAGTGAGTAGTGCCTTTGTATTTAATAGACTCAATAGATTAGCTTTTCCGTCCATTCACTTTTGACCTCTTTTAAACATTCAGCATCCTCAAGAGATTGTGGAAGACGGTGAAGGTGTTCTTACCTGGGAGATGGGTGTCCAGACCGCTGGGCCATGCTCCAGCAACAGCTTGTCTTTCCCATTAAATAGTCACTAGGTAGCCATGAGAGGAGGGACTGGAGCTGACAATACCTCCTCTGTGTAAATGTTTTCCCAGCTACTCTTTCTTTCTGCAACAACAGAAATTTTGGAGAGTCTGTACAAAGCAGCACCATGTAAAAAATGAGTTGTGAGAGATCCACTGGCCTGGGCACTTCCAACACACATGAGGAGGAAGAAATGCAACCCATGTTCCGAGTGCATTAGCCACTGACTTGGTGAAAAAAGAGAGCAGAGCTTGTTTCCAAAGAAGGTACCAGTTGCCTGTAGTGTACCAAGCCCACTCCTGCAAGGCTCTGCAAGGTACTGGACTGAGGCTCCTGGAGAACCTTGGGGCTGCATGGGGGCTGAAGCACCAGGATCTCAGCAGATGAAGTCCTTTGCCACACGAAATTGTGACATCCCTAGACCTCAGGCTGGCATCAGACAGCTGCTGAGGGGCAGTTCCCACCATCACAGCTATGAACCAAAGCACCTGTGTTCTGCCACAGCTGCACCCTTCCTAGAGCTGAATGCACAGCTGCCAGTCATTCTTCTGCGGTTCCCCATGCTGGTGCTTTGCTTAAGTAAAAGCTAATTAAAAACCTTAAAGAATTAACATAATAGCAATAACATTTAAAAGATAAAACATCAATGAACACATATCAACTAATATTATTTAACTATTGCTGTTACTACTTTGATGCACTGGTAACATTTTAAAGTACCCATCATAGCTATTTAATTTTAAGTGCAATAATCTGGAGAAACACCTGCCTCCCCTGCCAGATACTCAGAAACAAAATGAGGAGACCCATGTGATCTTTTCATATAGTCATCCTCCTAAATTAATGAAGCATGCCACATACCCTCCTCAAGTCTGAGGTCTTTGTGATGAGGAAGAGAAAAAACAGATATGAAGAAGAGAGAGCTTTAGCCAATCCTTATGAAAAAAATTATCCATCTTCATGATGGATATCATGCAACCAGTGCAGATTATGGGTTAGGGACCCAAAGATGCACCAGGACACTGAACGCATCCATTTACACTAGATCTCAGAGAAGGTGGAGCATGTAACCGCCCACTTCCAATTACCTTGAGATGTGGGATATTTTTCAAAGGGTGTGAAAATCGCCTGACCCAGGCCATCTCTAGCAAGCTGGAAGGCCCTTCAAGTGGGTATGGACAAGGGGCTTACTAGAAATTGTCTGTAGTGACTAGAGAACAACTTTGTTTGCTGTTTGTGAAGAGTTTCTTGTCTGTACAAGGCATTTTACCTCTGATATGTCTAATGCTGTGATCTGAGATTTAAAGTGTCCTCAGTTTCTCCCTTGTTGCTTGGAACACCAGCAAATCAGCAAGAGAGTCGTATAGCCTGACATGGACTTCCCCAAAGATGTATCAGGTGGCCTTGAACAATCTTAGTGTTTCAGCATTCTAACTCTTTCAAACGTGGGTTCCTGGAAACAGGCTTTTCAGCTGTGCCACGAGTGCTGTGCCAAAGGCTGGTGAACCTGGGCTACACCAAACAGTGCAGTCGTACAACCAGAACACGATGACAAACTACGACTTCAAGTGTATCAGGAGAGATCAAGCCTACTTCATAAAGACATGCTTTGGAAGGAAACACAGCGACATTTTCGCTGCTAAGCCACTGCCGTTCGCCTGCAGACACGCTGCTGGGTCGGTCGCTGAAGGACCGATGCGTTTTGCGAGCTCCGAAACCCGGCTCGCCTCTCAAAGCTGCGCCAGGCTCTCGGCGGGAGCGCTTCATCTTCCCAGGCTCAGGCACCGCTAGAGGGAAGCCCCGCACCGCCCTCACCGCGTCCGGAGCTTGCCGCCGCACCGAGCCGAGAGCGGCGGCGCCACCTGCGTGCAGCGACCATAGGGCGAGGGGCACCCTTCCCGGTCCCCTTCCCGGTCCCCTTCCCGGTCCTCTCGCAGCGGCACAGGGCGGGGAGAAGGGCGGGAGTGGTTGTGGACGGGGTGGGGATCCGCAGAAAACCTGCGTCAGGAGGAAACTGTAAAGGACGATGAGAAAGTAGTGATAAATAGGAGAATGAGAAGAATAATTAAAAATTAGTATTGGAATTAGATTTTTTTTTTTCTAAAGACCTACCTAATAAACAGAGGAGCAACTGCTAGAAGGGATGCTAAAGTTTCTGCTCCTCTCTCTAACCGGTGGCACCAGGGTCTTAAATTTTAATTTAATTATTAGCTAGAAACATCTTCTTCCTGGTTCTCTTCATCTTACCAGTATGATAATCTCCCTTGCTGGCAGGAAACTCTTGACCCATTTAGCTCCTACAAAGACAGTGCTGTTCCAACCAGCTACTGAATTGTTTGTCACTAGCAAGATAGCTATCAAACGATAGAGCAATGACACAAGAATTCATGAGAATTATCATTGTCATCATCATGCTAACATACTACTGCATGCTTCTGTAGCAGACTTATTTCCTCCTGCTGATTTTGTCTTTAAACAAGCCCATTTCTTTACCAGATTCATAAATGATCCAGTAAAGAGAGTGAAGCGTAAAGCAACAAAAGCTGCAGCTGATTCAGAATTATTTAGAAAAGATTAAACTACTGCTGAGAACCTCAGAAGTATTTTGTAATGCGAAGTAGCGAAGCAATAAGTCAGATTTTGCATCAAATTCCACATTAGCAAATACACCATGCAGCACCTGAGAGGGAAAGATCTGTTTATACCTGTCATGGGCTTTAAATGAACTATTTTTAACAGGAAACAAAACCTAGAGCCATAGTAGTTATTTGAGGTCAGCACTCTGCGGTGGGAAAAACAGCATAAAAAAAATATCAGAATAGGAATAAAGAGAGAAAAAAAAAAGAAAACATAATTTTACCTTTCTATAAACCCTTCTTAACTACAGTTTGCACCTTATATCAAAAAGAGAGCCAGGAAAAAAAAAATAGATTGTGTCAAAGAGGAGCCGATATGGAAAGGATATATAAGAAAAAGCTAACCAGGTTAGAAGCAGGACTAGGTGAGGCTTGGAAAGGAGACAACAGCGAGTGGTGATAGCTCGGCCCAATCACAGTTGACCTAAACAGGTGAAGAACAAATCCCATTCCTTGTTTCACATAACAGAAGTATTCCTTTCTCTCAGTCAAAATACCACCTAGTAGTCTTAAAACAAACACCAGAAGTTTTGGTGGAGCTTTCTTTGCAGCCTGTGTATAATTAAATCTCATTGCTGCATAATGTTGTGGAGACCAAAGATACGAAGATTAGATAAATGCACTGCAGCTAAATCCACAAGCAGCTGCTAAATACATGTGGGTGGGAATCTCCCAAAGCTCTGAAAGCTGGATGTGTTGTTCAGGAATGGGACTATTACACACTTATTTGCTTAGATTTTTTTCTTTCCCAGATGTCTTCTGCTGGTCAGTGTCAGAGAAAGTGCTGGACTATGTGGCCTGGCATGACACAGTTAAGTGGGAAAGCCAAATCACAGCAAGGCTGTAATTTCCTGAATTTCATATGAGATTTAGTTGGAGCTGGGAACTGATTTCGCACCTAAAAAGCGTCCTATCAAGGATACAGTAGAGTAACGACAGAGGCAGCTTCCTTGCACAAATGTGTGCCAGAGTTGCACTTGCTGGTCTGGAAATGAACCAGGCAGTAAAAGCGATTAGCAGTGGAAAGACACTAGACAGCTGTAATTATCTAAATGCCTGCCTATTTACCATGTGAGAAACTAAATCCTCACAATCACATTCATAGTAAATGCTAACGACAAACTAACTACATGAAGTTTCATTTGATTAGGTAGAAGAATTCAACTCCAATATGATTATCTTACACAGAATGACCTGAAAAAAATAAACCCAGTCTGCTTCAGAGAGCAAATGAATGTTAATAGTAGCAGACAGCCAGAGAAACCCTGTCCTTGTAGTATAAGGGCTGCTTCTTCCAACCCCATGTGCTACTCACAGCATGCTTTAACTCCCTCAGCTGATGGCAAATGTTTCCAACACCCTGGGGCAGCTCCTGCCCCCGTTGCTGGACCTGATGCGGATGCTGAGTGCAGGTGGGATTGAGCTGGTCCTGCTGTGGCATGTCAAGGTGATTCACTGCCTATGAGCTCCCTTTAGAAAGCCATTCAGTGTCATAATGTGAAGGGGCAGCAGGAGAAACCCACCTTGTTGATGCCTGTGCTGTTTTTCACTGGAGGGTAGCAATATGGTTCAATAGATGGGGCAGTGGCAGGAGAGGCACCAGCACAGCCTGACAGCTGCTGACCTCAGAGGCACTGGGCTGTCACCATCCCTGGCACCCCATGTTGTGCAAGTGCGTCACCAGTCCCTACGCAAGATGCACTCACTCCTTCCTGTGTTTGCAGAGCACAAGGAGAGCTAGACGTGACAATTTCTACAGAGATGTGAGAATACCATGGCAGACATCAGTTTTCAGGGCAGGCTGACTTCTTGGTATCTTTACTGATTCCTTTCTTGAAATACTGTTTTTTTTTTAAAGAGTTTTTGTCTGAATTAATCTCTTCTGTGCACCCACAGATAGTAGCTAAAAAGAGCAGGTCTGTTGGCACTAGGGAGGGAGTAGCTCATTGCACCTTCATGGGAAGATTGAGAGCACTTCCAGCACAAAGCTGAATCCCATTGGATCTATAATGCCTATAATTTCTAAATATCTGGGTGTCAGCTGCAATGCCAATGTTCAAACACAACAAAGCAGCATCCATACATAACAAACTGGACCATTTATCAAGGTTCTCTCAGAGAATAAACCACTTCAGAGAAGACCTTAGTGCCTCCCAAAGCCTAGGTACTGCAGTGATGAGAACACAGGAAGAGTGTAAGAGACTGCAGACAGCATGATCTGCAGAGTGTGATGCTCTTGGCTGAAACTGTAATTGTCATTTTTAAGCATGAGTTCCCTCCATAATCTTTTAAAGTCCTTGGGCAGACAACATGGATTTCTGGTGTCTGTGTGATTTTGCTCAGTCATAGAATCATAGAACTGTACCATAGAATGGTTTGAGTTGTAAGGGACCTTCAAAGGTCATCTAGTCCAACCCCCCCTGCAGTGAGCAGGGACATCCTCCACTAGATTAGGCTGCACAGAGCCTTGTCAAGTCTGACTTTGAATGTCTCCAGGGATGGGGCCTCCACTATCTTCCTGAGCAACTTGTTCCAGTGTTCCACAACCCTCATGGTAAAGAACCTGTTCCTAAGATCCAATCTGAATTCACTCTTCTCTAATTTTAAACCATTGTCCCTTATCCTATCACTGCAGGCCTTCTTGTAGGCCCCCTTCAGGTACAGGAAGGCTGCTAGGTCTTTTGCAATCAGACCCCCAGGAGACCAGGAGGCAGAAAGGAAAATGGAGCTTCAGCTGAGAGGCCACAGCACATTTCTGTACAGTAATGAGTCCTTCCAAAGCCCAAGAAAGCTGCTGTCTGCCCAGACAAAGGCCCCCAAACATCATCTCAGCGTTCTTCTGCTCCCGACCCTGACTGGTGGACATTGTATGCGCTGTTGGCAGCCCAGGAACACCACACATGAGGCCACAAGGTAGGCAGGTGACCAAGCACCTGGCTGCTCCATAGCCCCATCCTGTTGCAAGACTGCAGGTGAATTATTTATACAAAATCAAATAAACCTGAAGGTTATTACATTTGAATTAGCATTCACTAACACAATTGATTGTGTGGATTTAGTAATCTAAATGGTCAACGCTAGGACATTTGGATAATTATTAGTGTTTAGTGATATTTCTTCAGCTAATTGTTTTTATTGAATGACTCACTTGGATGATGCAGATGAAACTGGTGTGCAGCTAGGCTCCCGAGGACAGGCTTTTATCTGCCCAGTCCACCTCCCAGAGGCTCCATCCTTCCTGTAACGCAGTGCATTTGGGTCCCTCTGGATGGTCCTTAGCAAAAAAAAAGTACCGCTTGGGAACTCTTCCTGCTTCTGCCCATGCATTCTTGATCATATGCGGGATGACTTCTTACAACAGCACACCCCAAAAGCACTAAAATCCCCTGAGATAAACTAAGCTGAAGTGGTTTTTTTTTTCTAAATTCTGCTTGAGTGGGTGCCACAGAGGGCAGCAGAGCAGCAGCCCATGTAAACTGAGATATTCCCTTCACCCTCTTAAATACACTATGCCCTCACCCCTATGAGCAAAGTCCCACCTTAGGCTGTTCTTCATCCTTCTCCACAAATGGGCTCAGCCCCACTGTCCCACTCCCCCAAATCCAGTCTGAGCCCCAGGCTCACAGCAGTGCCTGCATGCGTGAGAGGGCTCATGTGATGATCAAGCTCTGGGAATCTCCACACAGGTGTCACTCACCCCATTCGAAGGGACACAGGTAAGGTTCTGCCTGCACACTACCATGCCAATGTAGAGAGCTCAGAGCCCAAGTTAAAGTTTTCCCACCTGAAGCTGTCTGGAAAAGCCCAGATGAGCAGACCAGCAGGAGTGTATCCATGCCTGCTTTCTTGTGATTAGTAGATTCCTCCAGGCATAACATCTCCCTGAACCACTCTTGTGCTCCACAGGATCAGTAGCATCAAAGTAACATTTATCAAAGTTGATATCAAATATGAGGCAGTTGAGGGAACTAAAGGATACAGCAGTAACTAGATCTCACAGTCATGCTGTGCCTGAAACTGGGTGATTTGGCTTAATTTTTCCTTCTGCTATAAGTTGTCATTTGAGATAACATATGGAAGGAGACACAGAGACCTGCAGGTAGTTCCCAGCCCAAAGGGGAGCAGGGGAGGACTGCACTTCCAGCCCAGAGAGTGGGGAGCTGTTGTTCAGCTCTTTGCAAGAAAGCTCAGCCTTCTTCATGGTCACACAGCCCGGATGACCTTGAGGTGACAAGAGACTTGATGCTGCTCACTAGGAAGGGTGGCAAAGGGCATTTCATACACACAATCCACAGACACCTATTTTTGTTCATTGCTCACTAGCTGACTGCTCACACACATCCCGGAAGACTTTAAGAAGTGCAGGACTGCATGGGCATATGGCTTTGCCAAGCAGTGCCAGGCAGCTGTCCCAGGCAAGAGGTCAGAGCACAGACGTGGCAGTGGGACAGACGCACTGAATGACATCACCACAACAGGAACCGCAGACAATGTTCGTGAGGGAGGACTCTCCTTAGAAGGAAAGCTGTGAATATAATGTGATGGACAGGCTGTTGCTGTATATACATAGAGGGTGAGACACAGCCAGCTGAGTCCTGCAGGGGGTTTGGTTCCTGTAGGCTCTTGGATACTCCAACTTTGATGTCTTCTATTGCATGGGTCTGCAGGGGCAAAGAACTCACCATGAGAGTGATGAAGCCCTGGAACAGGTTGCCCAGGGTGGTGGCTGGGGCCACTTCCCTGGAGGTGTTTAAGGCAAGGCTGGATAAGGCTCTGTCCTGTCTAATCTAGGGTAGGGTGTCCTTGCCCATGGCAGGGGGGTTGGAACTAGATGATTCTTGTGGTCACTTCCAGCCCTGACTGATTCTATGATTCTATGAACTGTCAGCTGGTGAGGATGCAGAAGGTAGCTATGATGGCCATAGTGTGATGCTAGGTTGTGGGGGACAAACGATGCAGCCAAGAAAAGGGTTCTTGTTTGCGGATGCAGGAAGAAGAAAAATTACATAGCATGACTGTCAAACACTTGTTTCAAAGAGGGACCAATATGGCTTTTCTGCAGTGCTCTGGGGAAAATCTCCCCCATTCATCTCACTTCCCTCACTGCCTTTCCCATAAATGTGTTTCAGCGCCTCCATGTGTCTTCCTGTCTCAAGGACAAACTCAAGACATGGCCCTAAATCTGTTGCCAGAGGTCAGGGTTTTCCCAAGAAAGTTAAGTTTTTCCCTGCTCAGAAATGGTGTGGGAAGAATTCAAGGATTACCTTTTTCCCCATTGGTCTAGGGTTCCCGGACATCTAAGGAAGGCTGGTACCATGTGACCATGGGACTATGCCGTGTGCAGGCTCTCCAGACGTCACCAGGGCACATGCACAGGACAGGAAGTTCACAGAAAAACTGAACATAATTGTCTGTGCACAAACTGTCTGTCCCAGAAAAGCAAGAGCCTCTTCTGGCGAGGTATTTCTGTCTGGGGAACACCACAGCCATAAGTTAGTAAACAACACCCATGAAATCTGAAGAAATCAGAGCCCTAAAAGGCATATGCTAAATGGGAAATCATCCCAGGAATGGATGCAGCCTTGGGGAGAGATAAATTTAAACTATGTCCAAGCTGGAAAACCTGCATGATGTCTCTCCATCTGCTGCCTCTTTCTCCCCAGTGTGGCTCCAGCAGTGAAAGTGAATCACCAGCTCTGTTGCCCTCTGTAAGACACACTGTTGCTTCCAGTTCCCCTGTGCTGGTTTGAAATAATTGGAGAATTTGAGTGAGAAATTAGACTATTGGCTGAGAGAGGAAAACATATTATGTCACTTCACCCAGACCTTTACTGAGAAAGAAAAAAAAAAATTGTTTTTAAGTGCTGTACCCAAAACACTAGATATCAGACAGTTTCTGACTGCTCTGGCTGTGGCTGCTTCTCTTTGCATGGTCTCCTTTTGTCTTTGCCTTGGTAGCTAATTCCCAGTAATTCTACTAACTTCTCTCCTATTACCAACTCCCCTGGCTGATCTACTTCAGCTTATCTGCAGCATCAGCAAGTGGTGAGATAAGACTGGGGAATGGGGGAAAGGTGGTAGGGGGGTGGTTGGTTACCCCTCTTGGAGATCCCCCTTCGTGCATACAGCTCAGATACCACAGGACCAGCAGCAACAGCAACCCTCTCAGCACCAGCCTGGATGGCAGAGGTGAAGAAGCGCCTCAGGGCAGCACTGTTTGTGCTCTGGCTCCCTTAAGTGGTAGTGGCCCCAAACTCAGTGTCAGCCATCACCTGCACTGTAAGCAGTTGGCTGTATGAAAACAAGTGGGAATATGAGGGAATGAGCTGTACGAGGAAATGAGGATTTTATTAGAATCCAGTCTGGAGAACCTCCATCCTTGGAGTGCAGGCAATACACGGAGCATACAGAACATGGGATGTTTGGACTCTGGAACAATCTGCATTTAACAGCCCTGAGCCTGCCTTTAGCCTCTTTCCATCTGTAAATCAGAGATCACTTAACACCCCTATAAATGCAGCTTTCCTGTCCCTTGGAGCTCTTCTCCCAGCTTACTCTCCTGCAGAGATCTACCCTAGACGCTGAACCCCCACTCCCAACAGCAGCCATTAATATAGTACAGGACATAGCACATCTGACCCTTGGCAATGCTGCACACCCTCACTACTGGCGCAGTCAGTGCAACAGCTCTGAGCACGACCCACAACCATGCCAAATAGAACTGAGGATAAAACCTCAGGAGTTCTGCCATCAGAGACCTGAAGCACCCTAATGGGTGTTTTGCAGGAATACTTAAAGTCATGCGCATATTAGCACTGACTCAGCAGCAACTGCTGCTGACACTGGTGGCCAGCCTCAGGCAACTTGTGGGTGGCAGATCCAGAGTTACCCCTCCCAGAGCCGTGTGGTCTGCTGGGCTTTGGGGCTCCAAAGGACTTTCACCAGGAGGAGCAGAGAGCTTGCTTTCCTCCGAAGAGGGTGTGCACAGGAGGAACTGACCTCTAGACTAGTCCCAAGGCTGGTAGTTCCAAGGCTTTTTCAGAAAACACCCAGCCCAAAGGTCATCTTCTGTCAAGTTTGGGGTTTTTTTCTCTCAGGGTTATGCTCTTAGTACTGTCTAGTATTTCCTGCTTCCTCCCCTGGCAGCTCTCCTGCTAGCTCAGTCACAGCCACAGCACTCAGTTGCATTAGTCCCTGCCTTTGCCACATCCGTCCCCAGGGAAACCCCTGGGCCCACGGGCAGCTCAGCTTCTAATTAAGGTTTGTCGTGTGCCTGTCTCCTGCGGTAGGCTGCGGCTGCTCACAGCCCAGCAGCATACTGTTTTTGCGTGTTTATCCGGCACGGTTTGCACTCACCAGCTTTAGGCACAAGGGTTGCACTGGAGCAGGGGGAGGCTCAGAATAAATTATGTGTCGAGGCAGATGGTTCTCCCAGTCTTTGCACAGCCTCCTGCTCAGATAGCTCAGCGTCTCTCATCTCAGCTTTGCTCAAAATACCATCTAGTACTGCAGCAAAATTTGTCTCCAGATCCAGTTTTAACGTTCTGCAGCCACAATTCAAGCAGGAAGGAAAGCATCTCCCTGCTTGGCACGGTCCCACTGGCTGCCCACGGTAACCATCTGCCAGGCAGAGGCAGCAGTTTTGAATTCTCACTGGCTCAGTTTTCTGCATGGTCCCACTGTGCTGTTCTCTCCACCTCTGCAAGATTCCTACTTGCTGGGAAGAACTAGAGGCTGCAACATTACCATCTATCACAGCTGCCTGCAGGGGGAAAGTCCCTTTTTAATTATTAGTGTGCTCCCAGTTCATGTTTTCCCTATCAGGTGCTTCCACTCTGTCTGCAACTAGAGAAGAGGTTGTACTGATGGGTGGAAACGTTCTTCATATTGCTGAAGGGAAAGTAGTACAAAAAACTGCCTCTGCCTCACTTCTCTCATTCCAAACCTCTTCTCTCCTGTAGGAAGTATGTGTGGCTGCAAGCTTTGCTGCACAAGGTGGCAAGCATGAGCTTAAGGCTTTGCAAGCAACGTGCTTTAACAAAAGTTCTATCTGAGAAATGGGAATGACACCAGAGAAAATCTGATTTCCAAGCGGCAGCTGATTTCAAGTCATTTGACCTATATTTACCCTTAAGGCATAACAATAAAAGCAGTTTAAATTGATACAATACATCTCATCCCTAAGGATCCTCAGAAATGCAGCCAATTGGTGTAAAAGCAGCCCCCAGTGCATGCGGATCTTCTCAGGGACGCAATACAGCAGTTTAAGAAGCGCCAAAAATAAACTGCAGCCTAAAAATAAAAACAGAGACCAGTGTAACCCAGCCAGAAATCTAGGTCCATTAGACTTGGGCCAGGACATCCTAGCTCATCCAATTTCTGTATATGTGGGACACTGGTAGGAGTTTAAATGTCCTCATTTGGACCTTAACTTTACATGCCAAAAATTATCCCCCAACAGTGTTGCCTTGGTTATTATATCAGCTCAAATAAGGTGAGCACTTTTTGGAGTATCTGGTTGTTTCATAATACTCTCCGATGAAAAACTGTGGGGAGGTCTCACAGCACATCTGTCACCATTAGGCCTCATCCCAGATGACAAAAATGAACTTTACAACTCTTCTTTTACTTAAAAAAAAAAAATAATTAAAAATCGATTAACAACAGTCATCATATTATTAGAAAGCGGGAGAGAAATATGCTTTCCTTCTTTACCACTGGACTACTGAATGTTTGGAGCTGCCTGGTCCTTATCTCTGCAGCAAATGGGAGCCTGAGATACGTAGCTTTTACTTGCAAAATGTTATCAAGAATGACAACATTAAGTGTTTCCTGGCTTCCACTGCACTAGCAAACTTTTGGAGCAATAAATCAAAGTCCTGTTCCAAAGGAGTATCTGCACGTGTACATACACATGCAGACAGCAGGTTTACTTAACCAGTTTGCTTTGCTTTTGGTTTTCACAGCCTGGGCCAAGATCTTGCTAGAGGTTGTCAACTACCTTTCCTGATACATTTACTGTGAGCCATGCATGGTCCTCAAGATTAAATGGGAGGAAACAGTTACTAGGTGTCTGCAGCAGCAATCACAAAAGGATGATGTTGAGGGACCAACTCTGGTAAATCAACAGCACCACAGCAACAGAACTAGACAGTTCTCATGATTAGTGTGGCAATCAGGAAATTACAGTTTAATGTGTTTGCTGGAGGCAGCAGCACGAGAATCTTTCACGTACCTTAAAAACTGATTAAAACTCTACTGCCCCTTTTCAGTATTCAGGCACGCAAGGCTCCTTCTTGGAGCCCTGCCAGCTGCTTTTTGCAAGCAGAATAAAAACAAACAACTCATCCCTGCAGCCCCACAGCCTGGCCAATGGAGTGCTCAGGGCACTCAGGGTGGAAGAGGCTTTTGCAAAATCTAGCCCTTGGGTATCAGGTGCAAAAGCTACCTCTTGTGGTTGCAACCTTTTACATTGTCAAAGTGACAGTGTCTCTCAGTCTTGAAGTACCTGCTTGACCACACAGCAGAGTCTTCTAACATAATCCCAAAGTAAAAAATTAAGAAAATGTTTATTTCCTCTCAAAATGATAAGCATTAAAAGCATTCCTGTGAAATTAATGCAGACATAGAAGAACTATTAAAGTAGGATACGTAAGAAGACAAAGAGGGTTCAGTCTGGCACAGATGATTGCAATGCTCATAAAGTTTCGCTCCTCTTCTAGCAGGGCTAACCCTTATCCTTGGCTAGGGATAGCTACTCCATCTCTCAGGAGCATTTCTGACTTTTCCAGAACTGCAACACCTGAGCTGAGTCTGTTTCTTTCTATCCTTTTGCTTTTGCAGACCGCATAGAAAACTATAGAAAAACCTGTTAGAATGTTTGGGTTGTTGGTGGTTGTTGTTTTGTTTGTTTGTAGTTTGTGTTGTTGTTGTTTTTTAAAGGCCATCACCTCATCAGCATAAAAAGCAGCGTCTTCACCACCTGAAAAATCTTTGCTTTATACCATCTTTTACATGCTGCCCCTTCTGGCAAATACTGCACAGCAACTTTGTCAGCTGTAAGGTGCTACAGAGAAGAGAGCAGCTTTGTTTCTGTTGATGTTACAGGAGGTTCCACTTGCCTCTGCTTCCGTGTCTGTTGCTTTACATGTGGATCCGGGTTCAGGGCTGAATCCATTCTCAATTCGTGCTTTTGACTGTCTAAAACCCAGGAGTGCTGGCCCACGTTTGTAGGGCCCCCTGCGACACCTGAGGCCATGCTGCAGAGCAGCTGTGGCAGGACATCTCCCTGGGGCAGGAAGTAGGCTGGCCTCAGCACGACTTTCCATCCAGAAAACATTTTCCATCTCCTTTCCACCACCTACAACTGGCTGCAGTATCGCTGCGTTAAAACACACACGAAACACCTCGCATGCCTCTGAAAAAACGCTTGTGCTGGCAAATGCTCACTAAAAATAACCCCACGTTTGCCTGTGAGAGCAGATGGAGGTCACTTACAGGAGACAAAGAAGTCGCTTTGCTAACTCAGTTCCCAGCCATCGCGGCGAGGACAGGAAGTTTTAAAGCTGAATTTCTATTTGCTCCTAGCAAAGCCTCAACCCGGGCCAGTAGGCTCCTGGCTGAACTTGATTCCCCAGCTACTCAGAGCAGGAGCAGGCTTTCCCATTCCCATCCTCCCTTTTGCGGAGAGGCAGGTAAGAGGAGATTCACTTGTTAATTAAATTTCCCCCGGCAAATTTACATTAAAAAGGGGAAACTGTTTAGAGAAGCTCGGGGAACTTTGACAACCATTAAGCCATAAAGGAAGTACTTGTATGGCATTTTTATAAACCTGCCCGAAAGCACCACCGGATTGTCCCAGGCTAAGTGCTGAATAACGAGGAGATAAATAAAATAAATTTTAAAAAAATCCAGAGATGGCACAGCTGGGCTGAAAATCAGGAACATCTGCTCACAGAAAGTCAGGCATTCGCCCTCTCCTCTGGTTCCCCCTTTCATCTTTGGATTTTCTCCTAAGTTCTTGTTCAAAGAGATGCCATCCCACGGGAAAATGACAAAAGGAAAAAAAGTGCAGACCGTGTTACTCAGCCAGCAATAGTTGCAAGAGAAGAAAAATTCTTCATGGGAATCCCCCACATCTGAGAAGTAGAAGCAAAAATTCACCAGGGAAAAATTCAGTGCTGTTAGCCCTACAGACAATGCCTTTTATCCATGTGTGAGCCTGCATTTATCTGGTTTTCATTACCCACAGACAGCACAACAGCAGGGAAAAAAAAAAAAAAGAAGCAGAGAATAATAATTAGGAATGTGACCATACAAAGTAAGAATAATGGCCAAAAAAGGAGTAATTTATTTTTAAAATGCTTCATTCCATTATGGATGTGTACCTTTTGAATGCAGCCTGTTTATTTCTGGACCAAAAATGGTTGTACAAGAGTGGCAAAGAATTTTCCTGTTCATTCCTGGTCCCACTGCATTGAAACAGAGGGAAAACTTCCAAAGCAGAGATAGAAATCCTCTAAGTTTAGAGGCAGCAGCTGCACACTTCGCAGATATGGTGACAGTGCAACATCAGTCTGTATGTATCAGTCTGCGCCTGTATCTCTCCAAGAGGCAATGCCCCTCTCCAAGCAACAGCAGGGCAGGAATGCAGTGTGCAGCCTCAGCATTGCCCTTCGTGCAGTTTGGTTCTCTGAACTTTTATCATGACCCTGCTACCCTCGGTTGGCTGCAAAGCCTGTTCCTGCTCGTCAAACAAGCACTGGTTAACCACTCCTAAGGGAGTCCCTCTCACCAGCCCTCAAAATGATGCTTGCAGGGTCAGGGATCTGCCGTTGCCTAGAGAGCTGTTGTACTACACTGCACCTCATGGGTGGTGAAGCTTCTTCAAGTGTGATGACCACCAACTGGCCTTCTGGTCTGAGACATCTCATGGCCTCTCTTTGCCGAGGAGAAAGCTGATGGAAACTCAGGGTGGGCTGCAGAGCGCACTCAAGGCCGACAGCGCCCAGCACGTGTCAGTGAAACCTGGCACGCAACGGACCACTGCGAGGGGACCCTAGTGCAGCCCCCTCTGGGATGCAGGACCCCGCAGCGGGCAATGGGACCCCGCAGCGGGCAATGGGACCCCGCAGCGGGCAATGGGACCCCGCAGCGGTTTGCACACCTGCTTCCTTGCCGGGGAAGGGGTACAGGCAGCCTCACGACCGGGCAAGGCAGGGAAACTCCCCCGGGAAAGCCGGCAGAGGGCAGCCGCCCGGGGCGTAGCAGGGAAGTACCGGCGGGGACGCCGGGGAGGTGAGTACTTCCCCCTGACGTGGAAGAACGCCAAGTCCTCTAGCGGGCCGACCTCTTCACTCTCCTCCCTCCTGGGACTGAAGAAGGGAGGAGAGAGAAGGGGCCGGCCCGAGCCGCTCCGCCCTCCCTGCTACCGCCGGCGGCGCAGAGCAGGACCAGACGCGTCTATCGGGTGGCTGGAAATTCCCGTCCTCGGCAGCTCCTCCCCTGCAGAAATCCCCCTCGCCGGGGTGTATATGCTAAGCGCCAGCGCCGCCGCCGCCGCTCACTCGCTGGAAGCCGGAGCTTCGGTAGCATGATCAGCGCCCGCCGCCTCGTCGAGCCGCCGGTAATGGAGGGCTACGAGCCATCGAAGAAAGACCGCCAGGGCGGGCTGCCGCTCGACGATCGCCACGACAGTGGCTTGGACTCTATGAAGGAGGAGGAGTACCGACAGCTGGTGAAAGAGCTGGAGGACATACGCCTGCAGCCCCGCGAACCGCCCGCCTGGGCACAGCGGCTGACAGAGGACGGGGACACGTAAGTTTCGGGGGGACGGGATGGGATGGGGGCAGAGGGATACAGTGTGGGGCATAGCTCGGTGAGGACGGGACAGGATGTACTGCCGGCGAGGAGGCGCCGGGTTGGGCCGCGCCGCGGCGGGGAGGGAGGGCGGAAAGTCCCTGGAGGGGCGCCAGAGAGAGGCGGCTCCGGGGTGGCGGAAAGCCCCGGCCGCTGAAAGCCACAGCTTGCGACACCCGCGCATGACCCTGCCCCGGGCCGCCCCGGGAGGGTTTTTGACGTGGGATATGGAGGTTTGAACCTGGGTCGTTCTGTTTACTTACTTACTTATTTACTTCCTGCAGTTTTCTCCATTTGGCGATTATTCACGAGGAAAAAGCCTTGAGTCTGGAGGTGATCCGGCAGACAGCTGGGGACTGTGCTTTCCTGAACTTCCAGAACAACCTCAGCCAGGTAGTTTCACTTCGGCAGCCCCCACCGCTCCCACAGAAGCCCTTTGGGACATTATCATCCAATAAGTCTTTTTTTTTTCTTTTTTTCTTTTTTTCCTTTTTTTCCTTTTTTTTTTTTTTAATTGATGGAATCAATTTAATCAAAGCCTATATTCAGTGAAGTCCTCAGTTGGCTCCAGCCAGTGTTAGTAGAATGCTTTCTCTCCCCCAGGAGTGGCATTTAATGCCTGCATTTTTCAAATACGATGCAATGGGTTGCATCCCTCTTTATTGGGATGTTAATAATACCCTTCATATGGATTGACTGTTTAGTATCCAGAGAACTCTTAAGTTTATCACTTTCAGACTGAAGGGCAGCTCTACAATATGTTGGGAAGCATAAAGAACTGAGTCCAATGGGGCATGGGTTTACTCATGGACACAAATCACCAAGGGTTGTTTGTCCAGAGGTTGCTACTAAGTGTAACTTATAGGTCTGTGCTGTCTCTTTTGCCTGCAGACTCCTCTACACCTGGCAGTGATCACCGATCAGCCTGAAATTGCTGAGCATCTTCTGAAAGCCGGATGCGACCTAGAAATCAGAGACTTCCGAGGAAATACCCCCCTGCACATTGCCTGCCAGCAGGGCTCCCTCAGGAGTGTCAGCGTCCTCACACAGTACTGCCAGCCACACCACCTCGTCTCTGTCCTGCAGGCAACCAATTACAATGGTACGGGCATGCTGCTGCACAGCAGTGTCTATGTGCTGTACTGAGCGTAGGGTTGCTGTTAGGTAGAGCTCAAAGGTCTCTGGAAAGTTGGAGTAAGATGGTTGTGTTCACTGAAGATACAGCAGTGCTTGACTTCTTTAAAACGTCAGTGTCTTGTAGGCCTCCTTACTCTTGGTTATTGGCTCTTGCTGCTTTGAATTTTGCATTTTAGTGAGTGCTTTTGCAGTGCTTTTTTTTGTTTTGTTTTTTTGTTTGTTTTTACAGTTACAGTAAGTTACAGTCAAAGACTGGAATAAAGCCTCTACTTTTTTTTTTCCCAAATGCTACCCCATTATTTATATTTACTGGCAGATGGAAAGCTCTTCTAGAAAACATCCTTTGCGATGAATAAATTGCAAACTTAGTTACCATGCTGTCCTGTCATCTTGGCTTCAGCTGAATGATAGGGTTACTTACTTATTCAGGTTTTCTCATCATTTGTGTTTTGCAGGACATACATGTCTCCACCTGGCATCTATTCAAGGGTATCTGGCTATTGTTGAATACTTGCTGTCCTTGGGAGCCGATGTAAATGCTCAGGTATGTAATGTATACTGTCAGATGAACTGAGCAGGGCTGTTTAGTCATAAAAATCAACATATCTGGCACTGTCTCTGCCTCTCCTTACATGCCAAACCTTGTGTAATTCCCATGCAGGAGCCATGCAATGGCAGGACAGCACTACATTTGGCTGTTGACCTACAGAACTCAGACCTGGTGTCGCTTCTGGTGAAACATGGGGCAGACGTCAACAAAGTGACCTACCAGGGCTATTCCCCCTATCAGCTCACATGGGGAAGAGACAACTCCACCATACAGGAACAGCTGAAGCAGCTGACTACAGCTGACCTGCAGATGTTGCCAGAAAGTGAGGATGAGGAGAGCAGTGAATCTGAGCCTGAATTCACAGAGGACGAAGTAAGTAGCTGTAGCTGTTTGTACTTTTTCAAGAGAAAGGGAAAATCCTGCCCTTAGTGTTGGTGCCACTCTGATGCCATGCTCCAATAACCCCTTAGCCTGTATAACTGATAGGTGTACATAGCCCATAATGTTATGCTGTCAGCCATCAGCAAGACAGCAGCTGGGGCAAGCAGATAAACAGAATAAATGTAAGAATGAAATGTAAAAAAAATAACATGAGGGAATGTAAATTAACAGAACATGGCTCTCTGAGCATCGTTCTGTTGTTGACGAAATTCGAGTTAAAGGGTGGTTTTCTCCACCCCAGAATTTGTTTTCCTAATATACTCAGTGTTGTTAAATGGCAGACATAACAATTTTGGTGTAGAAGTTTTACAGCCTGGTGAAGTCAGGGCGTGCAGAATTTGGCTGTCATCCCAGAGTGGATATGATTTTCGCATTAACGTGTATTTTTTTTTGTTTTTTTTCCTTACAGCTTATGTATGATGACTGCCTTATTGGAGGACGACAGCTGGCATTTTAAAGCAGAGCTTCCTGTGAAAAGAAGTGGCTGTGTACATATGTACAGGAAAAGGACTGGCTTTCTTCATTAAAAAAGTCACAATGCAGGGGGAAGGAACAGGAGGGAAATACGACACTGCCCAGCGAGGAGCTCGTAGTTGTAACAGGATGGTTGGAGGTTCTGGCCCGTGTTTAAATACAGAAGTGGTATGTGTAACATCAGCAGAGATCTGATTATTCACATCACCTGATAAAGAGCCACGCAGCCAATCTTCTAAACCATACAAAGGTAACAGACCACACATTCAGCCTGCTAGTTACAGAGGGGTATCTTGTGGCATTAAGTACCACGAGGAACACGTGTCCTGTCGTGGCAAGGCAGGCTTGTACCACTCCATCTTCTCAGAGACCGCATGGCAATTCCCGTTGGGCCGGTGGTGCTCCCTGCTCCCCGACTGACCTCAGCAGCTCTCCTATGCAGCATCCCATGTGGAGGAGTCAAACCAAGGGACTGGTGGCCTGGCTGTTAAGAGAAAGTAGCAATAATGTTAACTGTGGGCATTGGAAACAGTCTGTTTCACACCATGTGTGTCATAATTGCTACACTTTTTAGCAATTGTATAATGTGTAAATACTGTACATTTTTTTGTTTATAATTATTTTGGTACATGTGAGATGTGTATTTATTAAAAAAAAGTGAGATCGCTGTGCTCAGTCTGTGAAATGGTTCATTGCCCACCCTGTTGTCTTGAGATATCTGGGGATACATCCACTTTGCTTTTTAAGAAATATTTAACACCTAGTAGACTGATGACCCCGGTGGGGAGTGTTTAGGTGATTCACCTCGGCGGCAGAGAGGCAGCTTGCAGCTCTCAGCCCCTGTGCTGCACCTAATTTTGGAAGCAGACGTAGGCATCGTTTCCTGTAGCCTCCTGTAGCTGTTGCAGCAGTTGGGTCGAAGGGGCTGGGATTCCCCCTGTGTCACTCAACAGGTGTTAAGAGAGTGGGTTTGAGGCCGTGTGTCAGAACCCACCCATCCACCCACCTTAGCATCTTTTGTTCCAGCTCCTATACTCAGCTCTTGCTGAGACTTGCTGGGAGAGGTTGGAGGTTTGCAAGCGCAGCCCCACACCCGCTCACCCTCTCGTTTATCATCTGGACTGGCACCAGTCTGAACTTGGACACCTCTGGATTTTCCGAACGGGATTTCCACTGGAAGAGGGAGCACATGCCCAGGAACATGTGCTGCTGCCTTCCACCCCTGAAATTAAAGCATGGGGCCTCCTCCCTGCTGTGGGAGCTACAGCTCTCCTTGCCTACTTCACACTGATGGAAAACGAGTCTTTCACCTGGTTTGGTTATTCCTATGGTTTCTCTCCAGAATTCAGGCAGACAGATTTACCTCACTGAAACCCTCACCTGCACATGATTGTCTGTTGGTAGGATGTCACAGCTCCCGACTGATTTTAGCCTGTTACGTGATCATGTAAAGGATGGGTTACGTGAAAAGTGACCATGCCGTGTTCCCTCTGTGCCATAACCCCCTGGACCAGGATGGGGTACGGCCTTGCTGCTGATGCAGGATGGAGTTCTGCCAAGAGAGCTGGCCAGGAGACTTCTGTGCTGCTGGCACCCAGCCCAGGCTGCTGGAGAAGGCCATGGTTCCAGGTCGCACTGGAACACCCTTTCATTTTTCCATACTGCTCTTCCCAGGGGGTTCCTGACACAGAACCTGCTCTAAGGAGGGCTCTGGTATGAGGAAGAGCACCAGAGTCAGATGGGTGCTTCCTAATTTGCATGGGAGCCAAAGGCCATTGTGGAAAGGATTATATAAAATTGTCATCCTGAGTCATTCATTTTTATTTCCTTTCCACTCTCATTGTATGAGTATAGCCTAGGTGTATGTGCTGAAACTTCCTTCTGGCAGACAGAGCCATGCTTGCATTGCAAACCTGCAAAGTCCAGGTATGGGGCTGAGTGGGAATCTGCCAAGTTCTTCATCTTCTTGGGGACTCACTCTGCACTTCAAACAACCACTAGATCCAAGCTGGGGCTGGGGATTGGGTAGGGCTGGCAGTTATCCACCTACTGCTGCAGTTTTTTTTTCCCCTGTCAAAGAATCCCAACTGACTTCTGGCCTTATTTGACTGAATCAAATGTTGCCATGACTGGGGGAAAAAAAAAAAAAAAAAGAAGGAAAAAATATCAAGGTTTCTCTCACTAGCTACACTTTGGTTTCCCCCTTGCAAACTAGGAGGTGAAAAATTCTGTCAAAAGTCCTGCAGAGGCATTCACCAGCTACAGATATCAGTGTTCTGGAAGGGCTCAGGTACATGGCAGGACCTGGTATGCAAATATTTAAATAGATACCATCTGAGTGCAAATACTTTCTATTTGAAGGCCAAAGGGAGGGAGGAAGGTGCCAGTTATCAGCAGTACCAGGTTGCTCAAGCAGTTTCAGAGGCAGGGGTATGTTCTCTGCTGCCCATAGCAACATTTAGACAAACAGTGTCTTAGGAAGGCGCTGCCATAATCTTGCAAAAATTCTTTAATAACTTAATATATTAAGCAAATGCTTTACTGTACCAGGAAGCATTGCAGCTAAACAAATCATTGCCCGGGTACCACACACTGGTTATGCTACTGTTTGCTTCTACCAGTCATGCAAAAGTAACTAAGCATCGTATGCCAAGGAGCCACAGGTAGAGCAACTGGGAGGGAGACTAATGTGAGAATGTGTTTGCTAGCAAAATAGGTTGGGGCATGTTGTGTATTTGTGTATTGCTAATGTGAGACTATTCAGTGCAGAGCTTTGCCTGTTGGTGAGACTGTCCCCTGCAGCTCACTCTCTGCACCCCCAGTTTCAAACGCATGCCCTTCACTGCTGCATGGCCACCCTGTCTCTGGCATCTCTACACCTACAGCTTTAGAAACACCTGCTAATAGTGGTTTTGGAGACAACCTGCCTTCATGCTATCTTCTTAGCGCTTTGACAGATATGTTGCACAGTCCCATTTGTAGGACTCAGAGCAAGAACTCATTATAATTTATTCTGCCAGCACCACTTTGTCCTTACTCGGTTGCTATGGCTGCTATTAGCAGAACCTGTTACCTTGCTCTTGCTTGTACTTCTGCCAACGCTTCCCCATGCTGGCCCAAGGTTCAAAATTCTCACCTGGCACCTTCGCCACCTGCCCTGGGTGCCTCAGCAAGCTTCAGGAACAGCCATGCTGCTGCAGATCTAGGTCCTGTGAAGTTCAGTTTTAGTTTCTTGACTCTGACCCTACTCTCCTTCCTTTCCTCAGCTCGTGCCGTGCCAGTGTCCTCTACTCTCACTGCCCTCAGCACCCAGATCTGCTGCTGCTTCCCTCCCAGGGAAAGCACCTTTCCACAGATTCCCCCTCCCTTCTTTCCTGCAATACCAGCTCACCATGAACTCATTCAGCCATCATGACACTGTGCAGCGTGTGGCTGCGTTTTTTATGCAGTCTTTCCATGCTGCCCCTTCTTGTCAATCTCTTTGACAAACCCACAGGGATATTCCCATACTTCCTTATACTGCACACAAAGGGCTGAACATCTCATTTCCTCCCACACCCTTCTCTTCCTTCTTGCACTCCAGCTCTCTGCAGGCTTCTCTTGCCTCAACCACAACCCAGGGGCCACATTCAGGCCCATATCTCCTGCATTTCAGCTTATGCAACATCAGACTTGGACTTCTCAAGAGCCTTATGCTGGTGGCAGATAAAACGCAGGCTGCAGGGCAGAATCCAGGGCCTGATTTCCCCCCAGTAAATGGGGAATCCTTCTGTTAAATTCACAGTATATTTGGAAGGTGTCAAAAACAAGGGCAAGAAGTGGGTCCCTATACCCAGGGACATGAAAGGAGAGGCTGTGTCCTCCTACTGGTTCCAGTGCCAGCCTGACCTTTACAGCTGAGAGCAAAAACCTCTTATCACCTGCCTGCCTCCTCATTCTGCCACTCTCAGGTTATGGTGCAGCGTGTTTCTCTCACACAGCTTGGGCTGTGTGGGCTCTGAGGCACAGATGTGAGTTTTTCAGGCCCCTCAGCAGAGAAAGGTGGCTTGAGCAGCCCCAGGAGCTACCTACCCGCCTGCTTTCTGCTGGGCTTGGACATCATGAGGAGCCACAGTCCTAACCCGGGAGCCATAACTCTGGCTCTTCTTTCAACCTTTCAATGCTAACATTGACCTTACTATTGACCACTTAGCATTTTGCATACCAAGAAGAGCTATAGTGCCAGACAGGGACCAGCAGATAGTGTTCAACAACTCTACATCCACCTTGTAGACACATCTACCTGCCTTGTCCAGCAGGACTCAATGCACCAGAAGAAAATGAGACCATCAGGACTCTTAATCTACCTCCAAAAGGGGCAGACCCACTGCTGCTGGCTTTACCTCACAGCTTCAGTTCAGATTAAGATGAGCAAGATGCAAAGGAAAAGGTGGAAACAGCAACACATCCTGAGGAAATACATTGTGATCTCTGAGGAGGTCAAAACAAGCAGCAGTTATGACTTGTTTTAATGGGAAATCCTCAATGATAGTGGACTATGGGCCAAGCAGGGGACCAGGACAGATTATATTTCTGCAGAAGCTGAGCTGTGGAAATAATTAAGCATCTGATCGTTCCTAGAGGAATGAGTTGCAGAACAGAGAGCAGGGATATTAGGAAGGATCCTCTCCATGGATGAAAGCCTGCTCTCACATCAGAGGGGTAGAGAAAGGGCTTTCCCAGCATTGCTGTGCTCCCAGCACTGGCACTTCATTGGACTGCAAGAGCTGGTAGGATCCCAAGGAATGAGGGAGCAGCAAAGTCCTGTCCACTCTTGCCAGGTGGAACGGCACACACTACTGAGACAGCTACTGCACAGCTTCTCCCTGTGTCCAGCAAACTCCTGTCAAAATTCTGGAACCTCTCACCTCTCTACCTCTTCAGACAGCTCTCTGAAGCATTAATGTCAGGGCCAAAGGGCTCCCTTTAAATACTGACATGTTTATCAGACCATAATTTAAGAAACTGAAGTCCAGAGAGGTTGAAAGAGAAATCCACCCCACAACAACCTAGAAATCTGAGTGCCCTCACTCCACTTGTTCCAATGGTCAAATTTTGCCAGAACCATCTCTTTGCCCAATCTTCCAAACAAGACTTTCCAGTTCCTGTCAGAAGAGAGCTGGGTTTTCCCCTGCTCAGTCCTTTCTGCATTCTACCCCTTTGCAGCACCCACAAGCTATGGCACTGAGCTCCATCTCCTCCCCAGCAGCAGAGGCATAGCTTCCTGCCTGCCCACTGTCAGCCCCAAGGACTTACCTGCTTCAAAGGAAAAGGCCTGCACCCCTTGAATTTAAATCCTTTTCCCATTCCCACTTTAAGCTAATTCAGACTAATTTTCCTCTGCATCTTTCAAGCAAAATGCTTCATCCCTCCAGCTGAAAGCAAAACACGAGCAAATATGTGCAAAGTGCTGCAAGAAAGAGCCTTAAAATGTATTTTTAACATGTGCAGCTTGTGAAGGCCACACAGCTGCAATTACAGTACAACATTTAACTCAGTTAATTATCACCCCTAGATTTCAGTAGCTTGAAGGAGGGAGTTTCCCAAGGCCCTACAGAAGATCTCTGCTCTGCTTCATCAATGCTTCTTGTTTGCACTAGGGAGTGCCCAGAGGTCAAGAGCCACACAGCTGCCCCCAGGAGCACTGGCCTGTGTTAAAGGAGAGCCTCTGATGTTTGCTCATGTAGTATGGGAGGATGCTCTTGAGGTTTTTCTTCTGTGCCTGGGAAAAGGATGCAGCAGGTCTCAGCCAAAACCCTGCACGCACGCTGAACTGAGGAGGACTGAGTGTCGGTAAGGATGGTGGCTGCTGGGTCTGTGCAGCACGCAGAACGAAACCACCCTCTTCTTTCAGTTTGCTCAGAGTACATGGGTTTCTATTCCACATGAATCAGGCATTTAATCTTAAAAAATTAGATCTGACTTCTGGCAGCATCTTCTCTGAGACATTTGTCCCAGCAAACAAACAAACAAGTCCTCAAGCTGCACGGAAGCTCCTTACTCCGGGCTGTGCCAAGCATGGCTTGGGGAAAACCCTCCCAAGGAGGGGAATTCACACCACCTACTCACCCCTGAGCACACTTGGCCTCCACCTCCTCGCAAGCAGCCTAGGAAATTTCCTGAGCTGTAGTAAAAGATCCAACATTGTCTGTCCATCTACTCCAGACATCTACTTGCAGCCCTGACCCAAACAGCAGGAGGCTGAAATGCCTGGTGCTGAGCTGCTGGGCTCTGCCACCATGGCAAGAGAAAGCTCATGCACTGTCATGTCTCCTGCCTTGACAGTCATGATCACAGAAGAGAGGTCAAACCTGTGGAAACTGAAATGATTAAGTGGAAATGGGATTAGCAGGCAGTGGTGTGGGAGGCTGGAGGGCTGAAGTCAGGCAGGTTTAAACCATCAATCAAGAAGCACAAGGACACACTCAACAACTGTGAAATGGCAAGAAGGTAGAGTTGGAAATGGCAGCAGTGCCACATGGTTGCAAAAGATAGGTGGGACACCAACAGCAGCAGACATGGATCCAGCAGTGAGGTCCACTGCTGAGCTGGTCTCATGCCCTTCAGAGCCCAGTGGTAGTACTATTCACATTGAAATGCTTGAGCTTTCCCCACAGCATCATCCCCTCTGTCTCTGTCCTGGGGGAAGGGAGGTGATCAAGTCCAGGAAAGGCCAAGAATTCTGGCCAAGACTACCTTCTGCCCCTGAGTGATGGCAGCAGAACAAAGGGACACAGTCTCAAGTTGTGCTGGGGGAGGTATAGGCTGGATATTAGGAAGAAATTCTTCACAGAAAGAGTGATTTGCCATTGGAAGGGGCTGCCCAGGGAGGTGGTGGAGTCACCATCCCTGGAAGTGTTCAAGAAAAGACTGGATGGAGCACTTAGTGCCATTGGATAGGGCTGGTTGCTAGGTTGGACCAGATGATCTTGGAGGTCTCTTCCAACCTGGCCTATTCTATTCTATTCTATTCTATTCTATTCTATTCTATTCTATTCTAACAAATCCAGTTCCCCTTCTCCATGCAGCTGACTCGCAAGGTTATCTGCTCACCCACTTCTTTCTGCAGGTTGCTTCTGTATCTGAGGGTCTTGTGGAGTAAGGAACTGATAACTCCTCATTTCCTTTTTTTCAGAGAAGTCTGGGCAAAGCGGGGAAGGAAAATTGCACAGGTTAGTTGGCATCTGGCTCCCTTCCATAAGCAGTTCCAGCAGCATGAGCCAGCCTGTGCAGGTTAGTTGGCAGTTGGCTTCCTTCCATAAGCAGTTTCAGTAGCATGACCAAGCCTCACGAGGCGTGGTGCTCTGGGAAGCCTCTTCCAGAACCAGCTGTGCTGAAGGTCAGAAGACAAAATGAGCCACCGCACAAAATGGGAGAGGAGCATCTCAGTAAAGCTCATGGCAGCTCTGTGTCACAAGCAGCAATTTCATGTGCAGAAGGTGTGGGCCCAGTCACTCTGCAGCATCCTGGGAATGAGTGCCAACATCTTCAGCTGCTCTGCTTCAAATTTATGAACAAGTGGAAGAATTCTAAATAGGGTTTTTTTGTTGTTGTTTTTTCCATTTTGCAAAGGAAATGTTTTGCTCTGCTTTATTTCAGTTAGCAACAATGAATTGTTTAGGGAAAATTGCACGATTAAAATCATATTGAGAACTTTCCAACTGAAAGGGATCGCTTCTGTAGCCTTACATAACAGGAATTTATTTCATTTTTTTCTTCCTCACTGGAAACTTCAGGTGTTTGTTTTCTTACTCACCTGAAAAAACTTCACTCCTTTTGCAGTTGCGACACAGCAGAATTTCCTCTCCCACTCTTCTCCTGAGTCATGTGAACTGGGCATACCTCCTACCTGGGGCTTACCATGTAGCCTCTGAAAAGCCAGGCCCCAAATTTGCATCCAATGGACATCTATATAATAGCTATTAAACTCCTCATGCTTGCCTAGGGGCAAGTCTTCCCTTAGCCTTACAGCTAGCAGCCTTCCATCAGGTCTGCTCGGCTGACTTCTTCCATTGCAGCATTCCCCCACCTCACACACATGCATCCTATTCCCTCTGCCCGTTGACTCCATCTGTTGGCTGCTTTAAATGGACCAAAAAGCAAACTCAGCTCATGGGAGGTGATTTTTCCAAAACTGATACCAAGGGCACTCTTGCACTGAAAGTTTTGGGGCTGCAAATCAATCTGTGGCAAGTGTTTAGTCTTCCTGCAGGTAAACTGATTCTGATTCTGACACCAACCAGTGTCCAGCAGCAGGCTGGACATTTTGCCCATGACTTAGACCACATTTGGCAACTGATTCAGCCCAAGGTATGAACCCAATGCATATGACCTGGGGAGTGTTAGATATTTCCCACGCAAATGCTATAGTTCAGCAATGAAGCAAACAAAGCTTGGTGTGTCCTCTTCCTGGAGGCAAGCCACCTGCATTGTAAGCACGTTTGTCATGGAACCCCACCACACATGGCTTCTCAGCATCACCAAAAAAGAAATATAGTAACTTTGCAGTCATTCTGCATCACTGAGTTTACAGCTGGGCCTTTGGATGCTGTCAACAGAAATTGTGTATTTGTAAGCACAGGATAAAGAGAGCTCCATGTAGCCTTTTTAATCGTGTCGCCTAACGGCACATGAAATAACACCTTCCTCTCTAACCTCCAGAGCATCTGAGTCCTCCCCTGAGGACACCAAACAAAATCATCTGGACATAACCTCCCTTTAGATGGTAGCAAGCCTCCCACCCAAGCTGGGATGCACTGGCAAATGTTGCATTGGTGAAGATGCTGCTGCTACACAGGGTACTGGCACTAACACAAGTGATCCTGTCCCTTGGTGTCCTTTCCCCCACATCTGCCCACTGGCACCACAGGAAGACTGAGAGTTTTTGCTTTAGGCTGGATATGACCTTGGCCTGGTGCAGAGGTGAAGAAGGGTGCAGCAATGCTGGGCCTCATCACAAAAGGGGCTTTTAAGAGTGAACTAAAAGGCAAGTGTGCCTTTAATCATAACTTAGCCCAGAGATCAGTGCTGGACATACCCAGAGCAGTTGCTGTTTGCTTTGGTGGCAGCTCAGTCCCCATCCAGGGCTGACCATTGGGCACTAGTGCTCCTGATGTCAGCGTCCACAGTTGGAGCAGCACGCCAGCACCTGGTACACCAAGCCCTATCCTGTTAGCTGTCAGGGGCCTGCTTCAGTAAACCACAGAAAGATGTCAAAGACAAGATTTGTGAGATCAGTGAAGCATGCAGAGAGAGCATGATCCTGCTTCACCTCGTTGGGCTGCCACTGCTGTGTGGAAACTCGGAGTTCAAGGTCTAACTCACCAATAGTAAATGTAAAGAGTCAGGACCATCAGAAGAAAGCAAGCTTCAAAATGAAAGCAAGCACTGCCAGTGTCACCCTCCAAAGAGCTAAAGCAGAGAGGCATCCCATGCTTTCAACCTCTACTGAATCAAGCAGGAGCTCCTCACCTCTGAACTGAGCCCCTAAGACCTTTTCAGAAAGGAAAGTGCAAGGTGGTGCAGAGCAACTGAGCCATTTTGCATGGGATTTCATTTTACCTTTTTGTTTTTAATGAAGCAGAGGTGAAGAAAAAAGAGGCAGTGATGGTAAATGCAAATGTACACAAGACATCAAAGACTCAGAAGGGAACCTGCTCAGCTCTGTGGTCCCTGAGTAGAGGGGTAAGAGAGCTGCATGGTTCTGACTTATGTTGACGTGGAACTTGCTGCAATTTGTGACTGCTCTCCTATCTGGGAATTAAGTCCCTTTATCCTAATAACATCAGATGGGTATTTTGGTGGTTTTTTTGGGTTTTTTTTTGCTCCTATTCAGAGCATGACATGATCAAAATATGTACTGAAGTGAGAGCTTGACGTGCACGGCTGCCTTTAGCATTACAAGAAATATAGTAGAAAGAGGAAATTATTTGAACTGTGTGCATGCAGCATGGGCTGCATCAAGCTGCAGATAGGATGATTCTTCTCAAATGTTGTGTGGCAGCTGAATCTCCTTCCCTCTTACTGCTGCAGCTAAGTTATTTTTTGCACAGCTGTAATCGTGCACCTAATGAAGTTGCTCCCGCAAAAAAACAGATCCTCTCCCTTTTGCTAACTGGCAACTTGCTGGGCGCTCTGTCTCTGCACAGCACCTCACAGATCTCATGTACAATGTCAGACACGCTGCTGGCACCGTTTTGATAGTCCCCAGGAGGGGCCTCCACAAGAGCTGTGTGCTTCCATAATCAGCCAATGAGGCTGCAGAAGTCCTGGGAGAAAATCTCCCAGCAAGAAGCCAGGGCACAGAACAGGCTGATCAATACCAAAAGAATGAGGGAGAGGGAAGAAAATGTTTTTGCTAGCAAGGAGCCAGCAATTTAAATGGAGAACTGCAATAACAGCAGTGAGCCTGGCTGAATGTAGTATTAGCCTCTCAAAATACTTGCAGCTCTTAGTCCCAGTGGGGAAAACTGAGGTACAGATAGTGGTTTGTGCTGTAGCGTAGGAGGGCTCAGCTTGCTCTTTAATAGCATCTAGGACAGTAGGAAACTAAAACATCACCTCTCCTTAAAAGCACCTTCTGGTAACAACAGTGGCATGGGTCGGCAAAGGCTAGGGCTGGCTGGATCTCTGCTGCTTACCATGTGAGTGGGGCAAAACCACTGCCACCTCTGCAGCTTTGCTGCCCCTCACCCAGGCAGGTTACACATGCACTGCAAACCAGCAGATGCAAAATGCTGCTGTAGGACATGAAGCTAGAGCCCACACAGGGCTTAAGAGCCACAGCATCTCTTTCCCAGCTTTGGTCTGTAAGCTCTCCAGCACAGGGATAGCTTTTAAATAGGTGCTTGTGGAGCTGCCTGGAGCATGTGTGCTACCGGTCCCCTCCTCTGTGGAGCCACAGGGAATAAGAACTGGCAAAACCAGCACCTACAGTGTTAAAGCATTTGGTGCTTCCAGTTCCAACTTCACTCACTTTGATGTCTGCTTGGGACAACCAAGCTTTGGGCTGTCATCTGTGCACTGAGCATCCCTTCGGTGCTTTAGGCTCTACTAAATTACGAGATTTCCATCATCAGTGTACAGTAAGGTAAGGCAGAAAGCTGGAACTACATGGAAATTCAGGAGGCTAGGCTAGGCACAGGCCCTGCTGTGCTGGCAGGTTTCACCTTTGCTCAGCCCTGCTGTCAGAGGCACTCTATGCAAATGCCATTCTCAAAGCTTTCACACTTTGAAAACATTTGTGCTCTTCAGAAAAAAAATTATAGGATCAGATTTTCCTGTAGCACCTTGTATTGGGTTGAGGCTAGCTGCCCCCACCCTGAGCCCAAA
>VWZI01021540.1:0-20210 GCA_013396835.1 Psilopogon haemacephalus
TCATCCACCCAGACCCCCAGGTCCTTTTCCTCAGAGCTGCAGTCCCATAAATCTGTGTTTTATTCTATATTGTGGTGCGCTAATTATACCACGTCCCACAAAATCTTTATCTGTGGTCTCTGTTGCCTCAATTCCTGCTTAAATCTGGAGTGAGGGGAGCTTTAGGTCGGATATCAGGAGAAAAGTCTTCATGGAAAGCGTGGTCAGGTATTGGAACAGGCTGCCCAGGGAGTTACTGTCCCTGGAGGTGTGCAAGAAACATTTGGGCATGGCACTCAGGGGCACAGTATAATGGTCATGGTGGTCTTAAGGTTGATGGTTTGACTCGATGACCTTAGAAATCTTTGTCCACCCAAACAATTCTACATCCCACAAAATTTTAATCTGTGGTCTCTGTGGCCTCAACTCCTGTTTAAATCTGGAGTGAGGGGAGCTTTAAGTCAGATTTCAGGAGAAAAGTTTTCATGGAAAGTGTGGTCAGGCATTGGAACAGGCTGCCCAGGGAGTTACTGTCCTTGGAGCTGTGCAAGAAACATGTGGGCATGGCACTTTGGGGCACAGTGTAATGGTCGTGGTGGTTGGACTTTATGACCTTAGAAGTCTTTCCCAACCCAAACAATTCTATATGGAGAGAAGCCAGGCACTATTTTTTTTTTTTCAACTGAAAGAAGCAGATTCTTTAAAGCAGGTAGTGATCACTTATAAATCACCCTCACCACCAAAAATGCTTCCAAATATAAGCAGATACTCAGGAATGAATGCACAGAAGAAGAGAATCTGTTTATTATGTTGCCACTTCATTCAGCCAAATCATTTACTGCTTTGTTTGCACAGAGATACGAGTCCTTTGTAGGCAGCAGCTGGGCACCAGCTGTTTGTGTAGCTCCCTCCATAAAGATTACAGGCTGCCATGGGGAAAACTTGCTTCTCCTCTTCAATAAAGGTGCCAGAGACCTGCTGGATGCTGCTCCTATAGGATCCACACAGAGATTCTTCATTGGATGCTGTGCAGGTAGGACCAGTCAGCTCCTTTACTTCTGGAAGAGTTACCTGTTAATTTGGTAATGGGACCATGACTTCAAGAGTGCCTGAGCTGGCCACATGCAGGCCTGGAGCAGCTCCAGGGAGCTCTTCCCTCAGCCTGAGCTGATGAGCCCCAGTAAACTTATGCCTGCTCTTGGTGGATGCTAAATAGTGTCATGCAGGCCAGCATAGGTCTGTTGAGGGCTGAATGGACCCCTCAGGACCAACTGTGTTAGGTTGCCTCAGCCTCCTGCTTCTGGGATGGGCAGACCTGCAGTAGCTTGGCTGCCTCTGAACCTTCTGCTGATACCTTTTGAGGCTATCAGGTAGTGACAGGACTAGGGGAAATGGAGCAAAGCTGGAGGTGGAGAGATTCAGACTGGACCTGAGGAGGAAGTTATTCAGCATAAGAGTGGTGAGAGCCTGGAATAGGTTGCCCAGGGAGGTGGTTGTGGCTGCATCCCTGGAAGTGTTTGCAGCCAGGCTGGCTGAGGCTGTGGGCAGGCTGATGTAGGGTAGGCTGTCCCTGGGCATGTCAGGGGGGTTGGAACTGGATTATCCTTGTGTTCCCTTCCAACCCTGACTGATTGTGGGCCTTGAAAACCTCCAGAGAAGGAGACTCCACAACCTCTCTGGGAAGCCTGTTCCAGTGCTCTGTGACCCTTACAGTACTGAAGTTCCCCCTTGCTTTGAGCTGGAACCTGCTGTGCTGCAACTTACACCCTTTGCTCCTTGTCCTCTCCCAGAGAGAAAGTGAGCAGAGCCTGTCCCCCCCACTCCTGACCAGCCCTCAGATAAGCATTGATTAAATCCCCTCTCAGCCTTCTCTTTTCCAGACTAAGCAACCCCAGGTCACTCAGCCTCTCCTCATCAGGCAGTGCTCCAGTCCCCTAATCACCCTTGTAGCCCTCTGCTGGACCCTCTCCAGCAGCTGCCTGTCCCTCTTCAACTGGGGAGCCCAAAACTGAATGCAGTATTCAAGATGAGGTCTCACCAGGGCAGAGTAGATGGGGAGGGAGAAGAGAATCTCCCTTGATCTGCTGGACACACTCTTCCTAATACACCCCAGGATCCCATTGGCCCTCTTGGCCACAAGGGCACATTGCTGTGCCATGGATGTTATCCACCAGCACTCCCAGGTCCCTCTCCACAGGGCTGATCTCCAGCAGATCATTGCTACTTGAAGGGGGCCTACAAGAAAGGTGGAGGGGAGGAACTTTTTGCAAGAGCTTGTAGTGACAGAATTAGGGGGAGTGGATTTAAGCTGAAGGGAGGCAGATTTAGACTGAGTATTAGGAAGAAATTCTTTACAGTGAGGGCAGTGAGACACTGAAACAGCTTGCCCAGGGAGGTTATAGATGTCCCCTCCCTGGAGATATTCCAGGGCAGGTTAGATGTGACCTTGGGCAGCCTGGTCTAGTAGAAGATGTCCCTGCCCTTTGCAGGGTGGGTTTGAGCTAGATGATCTCTCAGGTCTTTTCCAATAGCCTCTTCACCTTGGTGGCAAGGAAGTTTCAAGCCACAGGTTTTTGGGGCCACGTCCCTGAAGGTGTTTGCAGCCAGGCTGGATGAGGCTGTGGCCAGGCTGATCTAGGGTAGGGTGTCCCTGTCCTTGGCAGGGGGGCTGGAACTAGATGATTTTTGGGGTCCCTTCCAACCCTGACTGATTCTATGATTCTGTGGTTCAAGCTGTGCCAGAAGAGGTTCAGGCTGGATGCTAGGAAATATTTCTTCACAGAGAGGGCTCTCAAACGTTGGAATGGTCTGCCCAGGGCAGTGGTGGAGTCGCCATCCCTGGAGGTGTTTAAGAAGCATATGAACCTGGCATGCAGGGACATGGTTTGGTGTGGACCCTTCAGTGCTAGGTCAAGGGTTGGACTAGATGATCTTTGAAGTCTCTTCCAGCTGGATCCTTTCTGTGATTCTGATTCTATGATATCCAAACCAAAGCAGAGTACACAAAGGACCAAAGGCTGGAAAGTAAGGAGTCAAAACCCCCTTGTATAGGCATGGCTGAGACTCACAACCTGGTGGTGACAGCAAGACAACAGAGTCTTTATGACAGCAAATCCATCAGCAGCACAGCTTGCTCCTGCCTGTTTGTTTCTTCCCCTTGCATGGGTTAATTTATTAGTGTTTGCTTTAATGATTTTCTTCAGGATTTGCCAACAGTGGATTAAGGACAAGATTACAGGGCATGCAGCACTGGTTTGTTTCTTGTGGTGTTCAGTGGCTGCCCTGTACTTAAGATGTTTGCAAGACCAGGTCTTACCAGCACTAACAACTAAAACAAGTGCTCAACAGTAACCTTTCCTTCAGACTCTCAATCTCCCCCTTTACTCTGCTCTCATCAGACCCCACCTGCAGTACTGTGTGCAGTTCTGGAGACCCCAACACAAGAAGGACATGGAACTGTTGGAGCCAGTCCAGAGGAGGGCCACAAAGATGCTAAGAGGGCTGCAGCAGCTCTGCTATGAGGACAGGCTGAGAGAGTTGGGGCTCTGCAGCCTGGAGAAGAGAAGGCTTCCAGGAGACTTTCTAGTAACCTTCCAATGTCTGCAAGGGGCCTACAGGAGGGCTGAGGAGGGACTATTAACAAGGTCTTGTAATGACAGGATGAGGAGTAATGGGTTTAAACTGGCAGAGGGGAGATTTGAATGGGATATTAGGAGGAAGTTCTTCTTAGGTTGGAAGAGACCTCAAAGATCATCCAGTTCCAACCCCCCATGCCACAGGCAGGGACACCTCCCACTAGATCAGGTTGCTCAAGACCTCATCCAGCCTGGCCTTGAACACCTCCAAGGAGGGAGAANCTCCCCAGTCTTCCTGTAGGCCCCCTTCAGATACTGGTAGGCTGCTATAAGGTCTCCTCAAAGCCTTCTCTTCTCCAGGCTGAAAAGCCCCAACTCCTTCAGCCTGTCCACATAGCAGAGGTGCTCCAGCCCTCTGATCATCTTGGTGGCCCTCCTCTGGACTCTCTCCAGCAGTTCCATGTCCTTCTTGTGCTGGGGGCTCCAGAACTGCACACAGTACTGCAGGTGGGGTCTGAGGAGAGCTGAGTAAAGGGGCAGAATCCCCTCCCTTGCCCTGCTGCCCACAGCTGCTCTTGCTGCAGCCCAGCACACAGTTGCTGTCTGGGCTGCACTCACACTGCAGCCTCATCTTGAGCTTTTCATCACCTCACACCCCAAGGTCCTTTTCCTCAGAGCTGCTCTCCAGCCACTCACCATCTGGCCTGGAGTTGTGCTTGGGATTGCACCCACCCAGGTGCAGGACTTGTTGAATGTCATGAGGTTGGCCTGGGCACAGCTCTGCAGCCTGTGCAGGTCCCTCTGGATGGATCCCTGCCCTCCAGCAAGTCGACTGTGCCAAAGAGCTTGGTGCCATCTGCAAACTTGCTGAGGCTGCACTGATTCCTCTGCCCATGTCACTGACAAAGATGTTTAACAGCACTGGGCCCAGCACTGACCCCTGAGGGATGCCACTTGGCACTGGTTTCCAGGTGGACACTGTGCCCTTGATCACCACTCTCTGCGTGCAACCATCCAGCCAATTCCTTATTTGCCTCTGCCTTTGGCAAAGTCCAAGTAAAAGGGACACATTGCTGCCTCAATGGGTCCTCCAGCCCTTTGGCTCAGGGCTTGCCATTTTCAGGCTGGCAGGGGTCAGCACACAGAGAAAGCATTAGGGGATGCTTCAGCACAGCTTTCAACAAAACTGGCTTGACACCAACCCTCTGTCTTGGAGATCACGCCCACGAAAGTTCTCCTTGTCCTGTAGCAGAGCATAAAACAAAGGCATGGACCTGTGGCTTTGTCACTTCAAAGGTGAAGTGAAAGAAATCAGGTTGTTCAGCTGCTCTGCTAGACGTGAAGTACGAAATCCTGTATTTACACGTCGGCCCAAAAGAATTAAACAAAGGCAGCAGAAGGGAACATTCTTCGGAGATGTGGCTGATTATTTCCCTAACCCAAGGTGTCAGCAGCAGCCTAGATGCTGCCTTCAGAAAGAATGTGGCCTTACGACGTGTGCCTTCGTACATCTCGTTCCTTTCAAAGTGCTGCTTGAGTTTGCGTTCGGCGGCCAAGATATTTCCTGAGAAAACAACTGTCTGTTGGGACAGGAAGCTGCACAGGTGACAGTTTAATTTAGAAAAGAAGAGCAGAAGAACCCGGGCAAACACCACGTTAAAAAAAAAAATAAAAAAACCAGTCCCCTGAAACAAAGCAGGAACAGCTGCTCTCGGTGCCAAGAAGGTATTTGTCTATCTTGTATTTCATTCTTCCTCCCCCCCAAAGAGAGTTTTCCTAGAAGGTAGCAAGCAAGGGTGCTTAGCAAGTACTGTGAAGGGCCCATAAAAATGTTTGGCCACAGCCTTTTGGTTCATCTGCAGGAGTTTAAAGCCTTTGGAGATGCAGCAACGGCAGTAGAAGAGGTTGGTAAGTTCTGCTGTTCAGATTTTGTACCTGAGCATTACCACCTCTAGCTCCGGAGTACCACAGAGGTACAGGCAGCAGCTCAAAGGACCACAAAAGCTAATTTATCGTTGTGAATGCACACAGCACGGAGTGCCAGGTAAGAGCATTTGAGGTTGGTCTTCTTGGAGGAGCTAGTTACAAAGTTCTAGGTCAAGAAAAAAACATTAAGCATCCTTCGGTGCTGAATAATAGAATCATAGAATGGTTTAGGTTGGAAGAGACCTCAAATATCATCCAGTTCCAACCCCCTGTGCCATAGGCAGGGACACCTCCCACTAGATCAGGGCACTTGAGGCCTCATCCAACATGGCCCTTGTCCTGTCATTACAAGACTTTGTGAATAGTCCCTCCTCAGCCTTCCTGTAGGTCCCCTTCAGATACTGGTAGGCTGCTATAAGGTCTCCTCAAAGCCTTCTCTTCTCCAGGCTGCACAGCCCCAACTCTCTCAGCCTGTCCTCATAGCAGAGCTGCTGCAGCCCTCTCAGCATCTTCATGGCCCTCCTCTGGACTCTCTCCAGCAGTTCCATGTCCTTCTTGTGTTGGAGGCTCCAGAACTGCACACAATACTGCAGGTGGGGTGTGAGGAGAGCAGAGCAAAGGGGCAGAATCCCCTCCCTTGCCCTGCTGCCCACAGCTGCTCTTGCTGCAGCCCAGCACACAGTTGCTGTCTGGGCTGCACTCACACTGCAGCCTCATCTTGAGCTTTTCATCACCCCACACCCCCAGGTCCCTTTCCTCAGAGCTGCTCTCAGCCATTCCCCACCCAGCCTGTATCTGTGCTTGGGATTGCACCCTCCCAGGTGCAGGACCTTACACTTGGCCTTGCTGAATGTAATGAGATTGGCCTGGGCACACCTCTGCAGGCTGTGCAGGTCCCTCTGGATGGATCCCTGCCCTCCAGCAAGTCGATTGTGCCACACAGCTTGGTGCCATCTGCACACTTGCTGAGGCACATGTGACATGGGCACTGATTCCTCTGCCCATGTCACTGACAAAGATGTTAAACAGCACTGGTCCCAGCACTGACCCCTGAGGGATGCCACTTGGCACTGGTCTCCAGGTGGACATTGTGCCCTTGATCACCACTCTCTGTGTGCCACCATCCAGCCTATTCCTTATCCATTGAGTTGTCCACCCATCCAGTCTGCATTTTTCCAGCTTGGTGTCCAGGATGTAAGGAGTTGGGGAAAAAATCCATAATGAACACCTCAAATTTTTTCCCCATCTCCAAAACTAAATCTGTAATCCCATTGCTCCTTTCCTCCCCCTCCAGCCATGTCTGGCAGGAGCTCTCTTATCAGGATAAACATGTAAAGAGTTGGGGAAAAAAAAATTCAAGGATGTTAGAAGGAAGTTCTTTGCAGTGAGGGTGGTGAGACAGTGGCACAAGTTCCCCAGGGAGGCTGTGGCTGCTTCCTCCCTGGAGGTGTTGGAGGCCAGGCTGGATGAAGCCTTGAGTGACCTGTTCTAGTGGGAGGTGTCCCTGCCTATGGCAGAGGGTTGGAACTGGTTGGTTGTTGAGGTCCTTTCCAATCTAAATCATTCTACCATTCTATGACTCTATGGATTCTGTATCTGTTTTGTAATTTTCTTTCTGTACCTCTCTTTCCAAAGACATAATTCTGTTCTCTCTCCAATTCATTTGACATCTTCCTTCTGTCGGCTCCTTGTGAACCACGACAGAATTAATTGGTGCCCGCATGGGGAATACCTTACTGGTTTGAACTGGAGAAAATAGAGAACTGAAGCTTAGGAAAAATGGTGCCTTTTGTTGGGATTGTGACAGAGAGCTGGAAGCAAGCTCAGGCAGATGTTAAAGAGTTGGGGCTATGGCTTGCAGTGTGTGTGTATGTGCTTATCCTGGCTGAGAGCGCAGCCTTGCTGTCTGCAGCAGTCTGGATGGTTAGAAACTGCTCCGTGCTTCTGAACTTGCTCCCCATCCTGAAGTGACAGGTGAGTGAAGGAGAAGTCTTGCAGATAGCAAACCCTTGTCCCTCCTGCTGGTCACCCATGGCAGCTGTGGAGGCTTGGAGAGAAGTGACTTGGAGAGGTGAGCCACTCCTATCTCAGGTGGTGGAAGGGGAGGAAAGGAGGGTGAGATGGTCTGGCTGTGAGCTTATAAAGAGATAGCACAATTATAGGATTGAATTACAATTTTTCCCCTGGTCTCTAGAGGATTTTTAACCCTATAGTTCCCAACCTGGGACAAAGGGTTAAATTTGTGTCTCCCTAGACCCTCCTCCTCAGCATTTTTCTCCAGATCCGATTGATGATCCTTCTGAAGAAAAGCTCAAAATGAGCCAACAGTGTGCACATGTGGCCCAGACAGCAACTGTGTGCTGGGCTGCAGCAAGAGCAGCTGTGGGCAGCAGGGCAAGGGAGGGGATTCTGCCCCTTTGCTCTCCTCAGACCCCACCTGCAGTACTGTGTGCAGTTCTGGAGCCCCCAGCACAAGAAGGACATGGAACTGTTGGAGAGAGTCCAGAGGAAGCCACAAAGATGCTGAGAGGGCTGCAGCAGCTCTGCTATGAGGACAGGCTGAGGGAGTTGGGGCTGTGCAGCCTGGAGAAGAGAAGGCTTTGAGGAGACCTTATAGTAGCTTTCCAGTATCTGAAAGGGGCCCACAGGAAGTCTGGGGAGGGACTACTGACAAGACCTTGTAATGAGAGGATGAGGAGTAATGGGTTTAAACTGTCAGAGGGGAGATTTAAACTGTATGTTAGGAGGAAGTTCTTCACAGTGAGGGTGGTGAGACACTGGCACAGGTTTCCCAGGGAGGTTGTGGCTGCTCCCTCCCTGGACATGTTCAAGGCCAGGCTGGATGAGGCCTTGAGTGCCCTGTTCTAGTGGGAGGTGTCCCTGCCTATGGCAGGGGGTTGGAATTGGATGATCTTTGAGGTCCCTTCCAACCTTAACCATTCTATGATTCTGAAACTATATCACAGCTGAAATGAGTTTGGTTCTCTGTGAAACATTCTCTGATGTGTTCAAATTTAGATGACAGGTCTGTGCCACTTGGGGTTTTAGCATTTCTGTAAAAGCAAACAGGGAATCACAGAGCCATTTAGGTGGGAGGAGACCCTTGAAATCATCAAGCCCAACTGTTACCCTGGCACTGCCCAGTTCCAGGGAGTTGGAACTGGATGAGCTTTGAGGTCCCTTCCAACCTAAACCAATCTATGATTCTATCACGCTCTCAGTGGCTCTGTAGCACCTTATCTCCCCCTCCACCCCTCCACCCAGTCCCCAAATATTTAGATTGCTGCCAAGCTCTGTTTTGTTTTCACTGAATGCATTGCTTCTCCGAGTTCCTTCATGGCATGTGCTCATATTCTAGCCAGGAAATGTGCCCTGCTCTTTCCTCTGCTGCAGAGGTGCCATGGCTGCCCAAGGGCAGCTGCTGAGCTGCCATAAATTAAGAGGCAGGTGCGTGAAAGGAAATTGAAACACATCCTTTTCTCCTCCAAACTGGAGTGGTGAGGGAGCTTCATGTGCTGCTGAGCTATCCCTGGAGCAAGAGAAAGAATCTGCCAAGGGAAAGCCAGGACATTATGCTGGGTGTGGAAAGCACCAATGCTGTCCCAAGCTAAGCCATCATCAGTGCTGAGTCACATGGGAGGTTATGGCTGCTCCCTCCCTGGAGGTGTTGGAGGCCAGGCTGGATGAAGCCTTGAGTGACCTGTTCTAGTGGGAGGTGTCCCTGCCTATGGCACAGGGGGGTTGGAACTGGCTGAGATTTGAGGTCCCTTCCAACCTAAACCATTCCATGATTCTATGCTGGGTGTTCAGAAGAAACAAGGGGGGAATATTTAAAGACATTAGGCAGAAGTTTAGGAAAGTTGCTCATGTGGAAGCTGGGTTCACAGTTCAGGTAAGAAATAGATGAAAAGTGGGGGTTTAGTTCACAGAATCTTAGAATCATAGAATGGTTTAGGTTGGAAGGGACCTCAAAGATCATCCAGTTCCAACTCCTCTGTGCCATAGGCAGGGACACCTCCCACTAGATCAGGATGCTCAAGACCTCATCCAGCCTGGCCATGAACACATCCAGGGAGGGAGAAGACACAACTGTCCTCGGCAACCTGTTCCAGTGCCTCACCACCCTCACTGTGAAGAACTTCCTCCTAACATCCCGTTCAAATCTCCCCTCTGCCAGTTTGAACCCATTCCCTGTCGTCCTGTCATTAAAAGACCTTTTAAGTAGTCCCTCCCCAGCCTTCCTGTAGGCCCCCTTCAGATACTGGAAGTTGTCCTGGAAGGCACCATTTAGGGTATTTATCTTCCTTTTTGACTTGTGGAAATTTTTTTGCAAGTTCAAAGCATCGTTTCTGGTTTTTTTTTTTCACTTCTTCTTTTCCCAGTAAGTACGAGGCGGTAATTGCAGGCAGGTTAGACACTTCCCTCCTTGTCCTGACAAGCAAATGTGTACATTTTTCTTTCATTCTTCTGTAACTTTCCTAAACCTTCTGAGCTTTGTCAAAAATCTCAGCAGTAGAAAGGAAATATTAAAGGAACAGGCATTACACTGTCATTACTCACAGCTCCTCCTGTTCCCATAGTAATGCTGCCAAAGATAGAACCAGAGAATAGAATCACAGAATCATTTCAGTTGGAAAAGACCTTTAAGATCATCAGGTCCTGTGGCAGAGCAGGGCACTGCCCCACCGGAGGTTTAAATGAGGTGCGAACTGTAGCAGGGCAGGGCACTGCCCCACTGGAGGTTTGAATGGGGTGTGACCTTTGGCAGGGCGTACCCCAGTCCACTGCCCCACCAGAGGTGTGAATGGGGCAGGAAATGGTCTTCCTCCCTCCCCACCTCTGTCACTGGAGGCTTAGCACAATAGGTGTGAAGTGCCTTCTCCCACCCTCCATGGGCTTGAACAGGGAGGGAACAAACTGCCTCAGTATATATATGGCAGCTGGACAGATTGCAGCAGGACTTGCTTGGACTTGCAAGGACTTGCATGGACCTTCACTGGGACATGCACTGGAACCTGCACGGACCTGAACACGGACCTGGAGACATGAACCTTGCACGGACTTTGAGACAGTCTCCCATTTGTAAGTAGGGCAAACCTGTTTCATGCCCAAACCTTTCCATTTTTCTGATTTTTCCTGAATTACAAGAAAAGGCATCCTCGTGAAGACTTTTCCCGACCGAATTAGAACCCAAACTTAAACTAATTTACACACAGCTTGTGGGTGGGGCTTTTGGAAATTATAAAAGCTACATAATTTTTAATTTCAGCCTCTTCAGTCGCCCCCAGTCAATACAGGCCCATCCAGTGAGGCTCAATGTAGAAGCTTGGAGGGGTTGCAGAACGACAAAGAAGGGTGAGAAAAGGGAGGAAGAAAAACGGGGGATAGGGAAAAATACCCCAAACCAACCCAAAACCCATAAACCTTCTTTTAACACTTATTTTCTTTCTGCCATAACATTATGGCCACTGAGGAAAGAAAGGCCTCATCATATTTGGAAAATCTGAGCTAAAAAAAAAGTTTAATCTGATTGTTAGATGTTTTTACAAAAATACTTTGATTGAAACTTCTCTGGGTCCAGCTGACAATTTACAGTCCTAATAATAACTCTGGATCGGAATCATTCTTGTTCTGCTCATGCCTATCTGAGTGTTTTGGGGTTCTCCTAGACACTGAAATAGTTGTGTGAGAAGGTAGAAGGCACTGCCAGATTTCTAAGACATGTTCTGGGTGCTGTAGTGCTTTGGGCCACAAATGTGCTGATAATCACAAGATCACAGGATGTTAGGGGTTGGAAGGAACCCAAGGAGATCATCGAGTCCAACCTCCCTGCCAGAGCAGGACCACACAATCCAGCACAGATCACAGAGGAACACATCCAGACAGGCCTAGAAAGCCTCCAGAGAAGGAGACTCCACAACCTCTCTGGGAAGCCTGTTCAAGTGCTCTGTGACCCTCACAGTAAAGAAGTTCCCCCTTGTGTTGAGGTGGAACCTCCTGTGCTTCAAATTACACCCATTGCTCTTTGTCTACGCCAGGGAGCAAGTGAGCAGAGCCTGTCCCCCATTCCTGACCAGCCCTCAAATATTTATCAACATTGATTAAATCCCCTCTCAGTCTTCTCCAGACTAAGCAGCCCCAGGTTCCTCAGCCTCTCCTCATCAGGCAATGCTCCAGTCCCCTAATCATCCTCATAGCCCTCTGCTGGACCCTCTCCAGCAGATCCCTGTCCCTCTTAAACTGGGGAGCCCAAAACTGAAGGCAGTATTCAAGATGGGGTCTCCCCAGGGGCTGATTCTGTTATGTCCTGATATATGAATACGCAAACATACAAAGTGTGTCCAGCAGATCTAGAGAGGTTCTCCTTCCCCTCTACTCTGCCCTGATGTGGTGGTTTTGCAGTTACCTGCCCCCCCCACACCTTTTGTAAACCCCGGCTAGGACTCAGAACACTGGCAGTTAATAAATGAAGCTTTATGTTTAAAGCAGTGCACAATATACAAGCAAATATTTACAAGGTATAGCAGATATTTACAAATATATACAGTGAAAAGGTAATACAGAAACACCACAGCCCTCCCAGAGATCAAAATCCCCAAGAGGGGTAACCACCCACCCCTACCGCCTTTGCTTCCTTCCCCAATCTTATCTCACCACCTGTTAATGCTGCAGATAATATGAGGGAGTGTGGTGGTTTAAGCAGTTCCCTGCCCCCCCCACCTTTCTATAAACCCTGGCTAGGACTCAGAAACACTGGAAGTTGATAAATGAAACTTTATATTTACAGCAATGCACAATATACAAGCAGATATTTACAAGGTATAGCAGATATTTACAGATATATACAGAGAAAAGGTAATACAGAAACACCACAGCCCTCCCAGAGACCAAAATTGCCAAGAGGGGTAACCAACCACCCCCTACCACCTTTCCCCCCTTCCCCAATCTTATCTCACCACCGGTTGATGCTGAAGATAAGCTGAGGTAGAATGAAGTTAGTAGTATTACTGAGAATTAGCTACCAAGGCAGAGACAAAGGAGACCATGCAAACAGCAGCTACAGCCAGAGCGGTCAGAAACCATCTGTGTTATCTATATTTTGGTTATAACTTTTTAAAACAACTTTTTTTTTTTTTTTTTTTCTTTCTTTCTCAGTAAAGCTCTGGGGTGAAGTGACACACTGTGTTTTCCTCTCTCAGCCAATAGTCTAATTTCTCATTCAAATTCTCTAAATCATCGAAACCAGCACACCTGATGAGACCATGTTTGGAATACTGAGTCCAGTTTTGGGTTCCCCAGTTTAGAAGAGACAGTGATCTGCTGGAGAGAGTCCAACAGAGAGCTGGGGATGGTTGGGGGACCTGAACATTTCTCCTTATGACAAACTGGGAGACCTGGGACCATATTGTCTTGAGAAGGCTGAGAGGGGATCTTACTAATGTCTGTAAATATCTGAGGGGTAGGTACCAAGATGAAGGTGATAATGGTCTCTTTCTGGTGGTGCCCAGTGATAGGACAAGGAACAAGGGTTACAAGCTAGAACACAGAAGGCTGCACCTCAACTTGAGGAGACACTTCTTTGCTGTATGGTGGTGAAGCACTGGAGCAGGTTGCCTAGAAAGGCTGTGGAGTCTCCTTCTTTGGGGACCTTCAAAACCCACCTGGATATGTTCTTGTGTGACCTGCCCTAGGGGATCCTGCTTTGACATGAGGGTAGGACTTGATGATCTCTGGAGGTCCCTTCCAACCCTTAACGTTCTGTGATTCTGTGACATGCATGAAAGATTTGTCAGCTCCTCTCTAAATTTAGAAATTAATGTCACTAACTACTACCTGTTCCAGGCAGGTGAAATGAAGTGAAATAATCTTTTTCCTATGTTCCTTTTCCCACCCTTTAGCTTCTTGCTTTGTGTCTCTAGGATGCAAATTTAAGAGAACTGCAGGACTTCACTGATTTGAGAAGCTTAGGGTTTGGTTTTGGTTTAGGGTTTCTTTTCTCCAGAACCTCAAAACAAAGTTCTGTGCCTACTTATTGGTATTTTTAGGGGGAAGCTGTGAGCTCCTAAACCTGGCTGTATGCTGCAATAACAAGGTATAGTGTGAAGTAACTGCAGTACATGAACCTGTATTTGTGGCATCTCAAGAACTTGCATTGCCAAAATGTTAACCTCTGGAACACCCCAATGTGTATTTGCAGTCAGTGTAATTCCTTCCCATTGCCTTCAAAAAGCTTTGGGTACCTTAAAATATCCACTTTACTATATAATTTGCATGCAGCTGAAAACAAGGAAGGGATGGGAAAAAAAACCAAAACTTCAACATGTGGATTAAAAAACAGGAGCAAATTCCCTTTGCAATCAAATGCCTATTTCCATCCTCACATTTCGTCTTTTTTTTAAATTTTCTTTTCTTTTCTTTTTTCTCACCTCAGCTGGCATAGAATCATAGAATGGTTTAGGTTGGAAAAGACCTCAAAGATCATCGAGTTCCAACCCCCTGCTATAGGCAGGGACACCTCCCACTAGAACAGGTCACTCAAGGCTTCATCCAACCTGGCCTTCAACACCTTCAGGGAGGGAGCAGCCACAACCTCCCTGGGCAACCTGTGCCAGTGTCTCACCACCCTCATTGTAAAGAATTTCCTCCTGACATCCTGTTTAAATGTCCCCTCTGCCAGTTTAAACCCATTACTCCTCATCCTATCATTACAAGACTTTGTGAACAGTCCCTCCCCAGCCCTTCTGTAGGCCCCCTTCAGATACTGTAAGGCTACTCTAAGGTCTCCTGGAAGCCTTCTCTTCTCCAGGCTGCAGAGCCCCAACTCTCTCAGCTTATCCTCATAGCAGAGCTGTTCCAGCCCTCTGAATATCTTTGTGACCCTCCTCTGTACTGGCTGCAACAGTTCCATGTCCTTCTTAGAAGCAGCCTTGGCAGTGATGCACAGTGTTTCTGACTTTTGAAGCCAGTCTGATGTCCTCAGTCTTACAAGATTAACATCCTCAGTCTCTTGTGTCTGTACTTCCTGAGAAATTTAGAATAGAATAGAATAGAATAGAATAGAATAGAATAGAATAGAATAGAATAGAATAGAATAGAATAGAATAGAATAGAATAGAATAGAATAGAATGGAATAGAATAGGATAGGATAGAATAAGCCAGGTTGGAAGAGACCTCCAAGAGCATCCAGTCCAACCTATCCTCCAGCCCTATCCAATGGCACTAATTGCTCCATCCAGTCTTTTCTTGAATACCTCCAGGGATGGCGACTCCACGACCTCCCTGGGCAGCCCATTCCAATGGGAAATTTGTGGATATGCATACGAGTGAGTGAAGAGTCTGAGAGAGTCTGGGATGTTAGTGAGTCAGGAGCCTCTTTCACAATATTTCCAGTCTAACCTGAAATGGGTGATACCAGAAATTGCAGAAGAAACCTGCTCCTAAGGAATTTCTAGAGAGAATTTGCAGGTGGTGGAATTTAATTTGTAGAAGATTGGGAAAAGTCCCTTTTTTGAGCATGCTCTGCTAGAAGAAATCCAGATATCCCTGTCATAGTTCCAAGACTTGCTGCTGTGGCTCTTATTTACCTCCTTGTCCTTTTGCAGTTCAGCACAATCACACTCTTCTTGCAGTGGGTATTGGAGAGGTTTCTATCCTATCCTTGTTCTTGTCCCTCTGGCAGCAAGCAGAGCTTTGTGTTGACTTGAGGAGGAGGTACCAACTGCTCTTTACCACGCAGCCCTGGTCTCTCATGCCCTGGGATGCCACAGGTCTTTGCTGGGATTAGTACCAACGCTCTCACAACTGCTTTAGTATCAGCTGAACTGCTTTTTCTTAAAGCAGTCCTGCTATTGCAGACATCTTCACACTCAGCCTTTATCTCACCAAAAATAGCCCAACCAAGAGTGGCCTCTCTACTGCCTCAAATCAGACCCTAAGGAATTAAGTGCCTGCACCTTTGTGAGCCACTGCTGACCTTCATGTGATGAGATGATGCTGGCAGCTGGTACCATTTAGATGCTCCTCATCTGGCCAAGGCAGTGTGGGGTTGACAGTTGGACTCCACCTTAGATTCCAATTAAGACAATTCTGTGATTCCCACTCATCTACTTAGAGGAGCTTCTGGGAGGAGGAGGAAGAGTTAGTAAGAACGAGAATTAATTGCAATTATCTATGGAAAAGGAGCTCACAACTGATCCTGCATGCAATAGGATCTATACCTGATTTGCAAGCAATGAATAGCGATGCCTCTGGAGATGAGCACCAGCTTCAGGCTAAGCCTATTAATTGATGATTAAGGGAATGGAACATCTCTCTTAGGAGTGGAGACTGAGGGAGCTGGGGATCTTTAGCTTGGAGAAGAGGTGACTGAGAGGTGACCTCATCGATGTTTATGAATATGTAAAGGGTGAGTGCCAGGAGGCTGGAGCCAGGCTCTGCTCAGTGATGCCCAGTGACAGGGGGAATGGGTGGAAGCTGAGGCACAGGAAGTTTCATTTAAAGCTGAGGCACAGGAAGTTTCGTTTAAACATGAGGAGGATTTTTTTCCCTGCGAGGGTGACATAACACTGGAACAGGCTGCCCAGGGAGATTGTGGAGTCTCCCTCTTTGGAGACATTCAAGACTTGCCTGGACGCATTCCTGTGTGAGCTGGTATAGGTGATCCTGCTCTGGCAGGGGGCTTGGACTGGATGAGCTTTCAAGGTCCCTTCCAGCCCCTGACATTCTGTGATTCTGTGATGTGGTGCCTCGGGAGTTCCCCATCCCCACCCCCCACCTCTGAAATTGCCCAGACTAGACTCAGTCGGCTGAAAGTTAAGGAATGAAGCCTTATATTACAGCTTTGCACAATACACAAGCAGATATTGACAATATATTACAGATATTGACAATATATTGCAGATATATCACAGATATTTACAATATATTACAGATATTTACAATATATTACAGATATTTACAATATATTACAGATATTTACAATATATTACAGCTTTGCACAATACACAAGCAGATATTTACAATATATTACAGATATTGACAATATATTACAGATATTTACAATATATTACAGATATTTACAATATATTACAGCTTTGCACAATACACAAGCAGATATTTACAATATATTACAGATATTGACAATATATTACAGATATTTACAATATATTACAGATATTTACAATATATTACAGCTTTGCACAATACACAAGCAGATATTTACAATATATTACAGATATTGACAATATATTACAGATATTTACAATATATTACAGATATTTACAATATATTACAGCTTTGCACAATACACAAGCAGATATTTACAATATATTACAGATATTGACAATATATTACAGATATTTACAATATATTACAGATATTTACAATATATTACAGCTTTGCACAATACACAAGCAGATATTTACAATATATTACAGATATTGACAATATATTACAGATATTTACAATATATTACAGATATTTACAATATATTACAGCTTTGCACAATACACAAGCAGATATTTACAATATATTACAGATATTGACAATATATTACAGATATTTACAATATATTACAGATATTGACAATATATTGCAGATAATTACAGTATATTACAGATATTTACAGATATATTACAGATATTTACAGATATATACAGTGAAAAGGTAATACAGAAACACCACAGCCCTTCCATAGATCAGAGTCCCTAAGAGGGGTTCCCAACCACCCTACCACCTTCCCACTACTTCTCAATCTTATCCCACTATCTGTCTTACATGCCAGGGAAGCGAGGTGGATTGGCCAGGGAGGTTAGTAGCAGGAAACTGGTTAGTGAAGTTACACAGATCCAGCTAAGATAGCAGGGAGAGAGATGGAGCAGTGAGCGTGGCTCAAAGAGCTCTGAGTTATCTATGTTTTGGTTCTAATTCTTCTACCATCTCAGTAAACCTATGAGTGGAGTAGAATCAAATCTTGGTTTTCCTTTCTCAGCCTACAATCTAATTTCTCATTAAAATCTTCCTATTAGTTCGAAACAGCACATTGACTACAACCTTGTACCTGAGGTGAAGCTTTGAAGGAAGGCACCAATGGCAAAATAGTTACAATAGGCCACTGGAAGCTTGGAGATGGGGACTAGACCTAAAATGCAATGTGGAATCTGCTAAGAAGCTGCACTGACCTTGCTATCAACCTGTGCTTGTCAGTGAGTGGGCTGCTGTATTGCACCAGCTGGGATTTCCTCATCGCATCAGGTGCAAGATACTGGGAACCAGGGCAGGCCTGGGTGCTATGGTTATGGCTGGGTGAGTTGTTGTTTTTGTTTTTTTAACTCACCAATGCAAAAGGGATGTTTTCATGCAGGTGGTTGAATTCCTGGCAACAAAGGAAAGGTAGGAAAAAGGATGCATGCTGCTTTTGATGATGCAGTGCTGTTGTAATTTTATGTCCACCTCACGTTGGGTAAGACAATTAAAAATAATGCGGTGGTGGTTTGGCAGTTCTCTGCCGCCCTCCCCCCCCACCTTGAAATAACCCAGGCTAGGACTCAGTCAGCTGGAAGTTAAGGAATGAAGCTTTATATTTACAGCTCAGCACAATATACAAACAGATACTTACAATGTATAACAGATATTTACAGATATGTACAGTAAAAAGGTAATTCAGAAACACCACAGCCCTCCCAGAGATCAAAATCCCTAAGAGGGAGTTTCTAACCACCCTACCACCTTTCCCCTTCCCCAATCTTATCTCACCATCTGTTTCATGCAGCAGATAGGTGAACGTAGATCAGCCAGGGGGATTTGCAACAGGAAAGAAGTTAGTGGAATTATTCGGATCCAGCTAGGAAGGGAGAAAGAGCCATGCAGAAGCAGCCACAGCCCAAAGTGGTCTGAAGCAGTCTGACTTATCTATACTTGGGTTACAACTCTTAAAACATTTTTTTTTTCTTTCTCAGTAAAGCTATGAGTGAAGTAGCACCATCAGTGCTTTCCTCTCTGTGGTGGTTTAAGCAGTTACCTGCCCCCCCACCTTTTGATATAAACCCTGGCTAGGACTCAGAACACTGGAAGTTGATAAATGAAGCTTTATATTTACAGCAATGCACAACATACAAGCAAATATTTACAAGGTATAACAGATATTTACAATGTATAACAGATATTTACAGATATATACAATGACAAGGTAATACAGAAACACCACAGCCCTCCCAGAGANGCAATACTTAAAAGCAACTTTTTTTTCTTTCTCAGTAAAGCTGTGAGTGAAGTAGCACCGTCAGTGTTTTCCTCTCTCAGCCTATAGCTTAATTTCTCATTCAAGTCCTCCAATTAGTGCAAACCAGCACAGCTATGAAAAGGCACCTCTGTGTCAAAGACAGGGAGTTGCAGTGCTTCTGTGGAGACTTAGCCAACAGTGAAAGGACCAGGGATGTGTAAGGAGTAGGTTAGTCCAGGAGAAGCAAGATTGGCCCATTAAAATACTGTCCTCAACAAAACCACCCTCCTTTCTCTAGCCGCCCTCCCCAGCTTTCTACTCACCCTTAGGGTTGAATCTTCTCTCCTGAAACAGTGCAAATTTGCTTTGTTGGGAGAAAAAAAAGTTCACCCTGTTTTAATGCACGGTTGTTGGCCTGCATGAAGAAAATCCTGAGAGCAGGGATGGTATGAAACGGTGAAAAGTCAGTGATGACAAATCTGTTTTCCTCTTCAGTGCTTTTAAGGAGTCTTTATAAGAACAGATGGTGGGCAGCAGCAGAACATGTTCAGCTTTATCAAGACATTTGGCTAACAAGCACAGACTGAAATGCATTTCCCCCCCCCCTCCCCCCCCTTTCTTGACTTAATAATTTTAATTAGAGGCAAAAGGTGTGGTAGCCTCATTGTCTGGAGGCGTATGTGCAATATTGCCTCGGTTGGGCAGGACTGGGTGGGAGTGAGTATGGCTGCCTCTAATGAAGGGTGGTGCATATCTGTGCAATCTCTTTCTTTCTTTTTTTCATTCTTATTGTCTGGTAATCTAAAAAAAAATGCAAATTCCAACTTTGCTATTGCACAACTTACAGAGAGATACACCGAGGCCATGCTTTTAGTGAGTCAGAGAACGAAAACATGGCTGTGAAATGTGTGCAGGTAATTGCCCTGCTGGAGAAGCAGGAGGTTGTAGACAGGTGGGGGCCAGTCTGTTCAACCAGGTAACAAATGATAGGACAGGAGAAAATGGCCTTGAGTTGCACAATTAGGTATTTATATGTATACACACACACATATATACACACAGGGATGACATCCAGAGGGACCTGGACAGGCTGGAGAGGTGGGCCCAGGCTAACCTCATGACATTCAACAAGGCCAAGTGTAAGGTCCTGCACCTGGGTGGGTGCAATCCCAAGCACAAATCCAGGTTGGTGGTGAGTGGCTGGAGAGCAGCCCTGAGGAAAAGGACCTGGGGGTCTGGGTGGATGAGAAGCTCAACATGAGCCTGCAGTGTGCACACACAGCCCAGACAGCAACTGTGTGCTGGGCTGCAGCAAGAGCAGCTGTGGGCAGCAGGGCAAGGGAGGGGATTCTGCCCCTTTGCTCTGCTCTCCTCAGACCCCACCTGCAGTACTGTGTGCAGTTCTGGAGCCCCCAGCACAGGAAGGACATGGAACTGCTGGAGAGGGTCCAGAGGAGGCCACGAAGATGATTCAGAGAGCTGGAGCACCTCTGCTATGAGGACAGGCTGA
>VWZI01021540.1:35492-59951 GCA_013396835.1 Psilopogon haemacephalus
CTGGCAGAGGCTGTGGGCAGCCTTCTCTAGGGTAGGGTGTCCCTGTGCATGGCAGGGGGGTTGGAACTAGATGATCCTTGTGTTCCCTCCCAACCCTGACTGATTCTATGATTCTATGATATGCTCTGTAAGGGTAAACTGGTATCTTGACTAGCTTTCAGAATGATTTGGGAGTGATGGGAGTCTGTAGAGCGTGTAGAAAACAACAGTCCAGGGGAGAGCCTTTTAGGAGAATTCCTTAACAGCTGCTGATCTGCAGACCACATTGAGTGGTGGCTCTGATTCTTAGGAGAATAAAAGCTAATGTTATATCTGTTTTTTATGTATGGCAGAAAGGAAGCCCAGGGAGGAGGAACTGCAGCCAAGGGAGGCTCACCTCATTTGCTGGAAAGATCACAGGACAGCTTTGGAAGTCAGTTCCAATCATGTATGGACAGGAAGGTAAACCAAGGCCAAATCCTCCTTGACAAAACCTGAATGCAGCCTGTGATGAAATGACTGCCTGTAGTGATGGGAGGAGTGCAGGTTGGGGTATATATTAACTTCAGTGAGGATTTTGACATGTCAGGAGCAAGTGCAAAACCCAAACTCCTCTCAGAGGTGGCAGATGGTGTAATATCTGGCTAGGTTCAAGCTGGACATTACAGAAACCATTTTTACTTAGGAGTGTAGTACAGCACTGGAAGAGCATTCCTGGGGTGGGGGGCTTTGGAATGCTTGGATGTTTCCAGGTCTTGGTCAAAGTCACAGTTGGCCTGATCAACCAGCCTTGGTGGAAGCTGCACCTCTGGAAAGATGTTGAAGTCAATGAACTTCAGAGGCCCCTTTTGACCAATGTTTCTGTGTCTGTGTATTTGCTACTGACTTTCCAGCAGTGCTTCAGCAAAGCGAGCAGCAGTGAACTCCTCCCAGCACCATCCTTTTTGTTCCTTCATATGACATAGTGCAGCCACATGTCAGGACTCTTGTTCAGCCTTAGGAACAGCTAATGCCATTGTGTCATTCCTGGCACAACTCCAGTAGCAGGTTGTGTGGGTGTAAGAACCTCCGAAGATCCCTGGACTGCATTGGGGTTCCTCACACCAGGTAAGCCAGGAAAGGATCTTAGGCTTTATAAACCAGCCTTGGTGGCAGCTGCACCTTTGGTAGAAGGTTGGTATCAATGAGCTTCAGAAGCCTCTTTTGACCAACATTTCTGTGTCTGTGTATTTGCTACTGACCTTCCAGCAGTGCTTCAGCAAAGCGAGCAGCAGTGAACTCCTCCCAGCACCATCCTTTTTGTTCCTTCATATGACATAGTGCAGCCACATGTCAGGACTCTTGTTCAGCCTTAGGAACAGCTAATGCCATTGTGTCATTCCTGGCACAACTCCAGTAGCAGGTTGTGTGGGTGTAAGAACCTCCGAAGATCCCTGGACTGCATTGGGGTTCCTCACACCAGGTAAGCCAGGAAAGGAGCTTAAGGCTCCTTCTTCTCCTGGACAATTTATGGTCTGCAGCACTGAGGAGAAAGTAGGCTTCATCAAGTCGTTTGCATCATCCAGCCAATTGCACAGGTTTGCAGGAACAGGCAAGGCTGGGTGGAGCATCCCTGGCCACAGTGCCTGCACCATCATGCAGCACACCACTGCATACAGCCCTGCACAGCCAAGAAGGATCTGGAACATGAAAAAAAAAAAAAACAAAACCCAAGGAATCTCAAGAGTCCAGAGATGCCTTGTGGATTATTTTGTCTTTAGCAAGTTTGAAGATGACACCAAGCTGTGTGGCAGAGTCGACTTGCTAGAGGGCAGGGATCCATCCAGAGGGACCTGCACAGGCTGCAGAGGTGTGCCCAGGCCAACCTCATGAAATTCAGCAAGGCCAAGTGTAAGGTCCTGCACCTGGGAGGGTGCAATCCCAAGCACAATTACAGGCTGGGTGGGGAATGGCTGAGAGCAGCCCTGAGGAAAGGGACCTGGGGGNGTGTGCAGTTCTGGAGCCCCCAGCACAAGAAGGACATGGAACTGTTGGAGAGAGTCCAGAGGAGTCCACAAAGATACTGAGAGGACTGCAGCAGCTCTGCTCTGAGGACAGGCTGAGAGAGTTGGGGCTCTGCAGCCTGGAGAAGAGAAGGCTTCAAGGAGACCTTATAGTAGCTTTCCAGTGTTTGAAGGGGGCCTACAGGAGGGCTGTGGAGGGACTGTTCACAAAGTCTTGTAATGACAGGATGAGGAGGAATAGGTTTAAACTGGCAGAGGGGAGATGTAAATGGGATGTTAGGAGGAAATTCTTTGCAGTGAGGGTGGTGAGACACTGGCACAGGTTGCCCAGGGAGGTTGTGGCTGCTCCCTTCCTGGAGGTGTTGAAGGTCTTGAGTGACCTGTTCTAGTGGGAGGTGTCCCTGCCTATGGCACAGGTGGGTTGGAACTGGATGACCTTTGAGGTCCCTTCCCACCTAAACAATTCTCTGATTCTATAACACCATTCCCCTTGCTGGGGGGAAAAGCTGTGAAGCGAGGACCACTCCCCAGTTTTCCACCTGCCCCTTGGGCGCTGTTTATGCTGCAGCAAATGCACCCTTCAGTGTTCCCCTAGAAAGTGCTGATATCACTTACAGCAAAGAAAGACCATTTTGGGATTCCACCTGTGCAGAGATGTGTCCGACTGAGTCTGCCTGCCTGGAGTTGTTTACCGCCAGGCAGTGCCTAACTCTTCACTGAGTAACTTTTCCTTTGCGCATCCTGCCAAGCACAAATTAGGTCAACCCAAGCGGCGGTATGAAACGTAATTAGCCCCAAAACTTTCTTAATTAGCGCTGTTAGCCAGGGTGGGGAGAGCTTAGCTGACAGCGAATCGGGGTAGGGCAGGTTGGTAGAGAGAGAATTCTTCCCAACAAAAGGTGAGATCTAAGGCTGGATACTTGCCCAACAGCTTTTGAAATGTTGATTGCGATGCTTTACGGCCACAGCCAGGGCTAATTTGTGCCTGCAGGGTGCTCTGCCTTGCACTAAGAGATTGCAATAAGCCAACGAACAACAAACGAATCGTTTCCATGGGCAGGCTGAGAGAGTTGGGGTTGTTCAGCCTGGAGAAAGGGAAGGCTCAGGGGAGACCCTCCAGCAACCTTCTTGTATTTGAAGTGGGCTTGTATTTAGAATCATAGAATCAGTCAGGGTTGGAAGGGACCACAAGGATCATCTACTTCCAACCCCCCTGTCATGGGCAGGGACACCTTACCCTAGATCAGGCTGCCCACAGCCTCATCCAGCCTGGCCTTAAACAGGGAAGTGGTAGCAACCCATTCCAGGCTCTCACCACTCTCATGGTAAAGAACTTCCTCCTCACATCCAATCTGAATCTCCCCACCTCCAGCTTTGCTCCATTCCCCCTAGTCCTCTCACTACCTGATAACCTCAAAAGTCCCTCCCCAGCACTTCTGTAAGTCCCCTTCAGATACTGGAAGGCCGCAAGAAGGTCACCTGGGAGCCTCCTCTTCTCCAGACTGAACAGCCCCAACTCTTTCAGTCTCTTCTCATAGCAGAGGTGCTGCAGCCCTCTGATCATCCTCGTGGCCCTTCTCTGGACACACTCCAGCATGTCCACATCCCTCTTGTATTAGTGGCTCCAGAACTGGATGCAGTACTCCAGGTGGGGGTCTCAGCAGGGTGGAGTAGAGGGGGAGAATCACCTCCCTTGACCTGCTGGCTACACTAATCCATACTCTTTAGAATCATTGGGTTGGAAAAGACCTTTAAAATCATCGAGTCCAAGCATTGTTTAGCTCTGTGAAGTCCCTCAGCACCACATCTAATTTCCTTCATTTAGACATGGCTGTCTGGCTGGAAGACAAGAGAAAGGGGAGATAATTCAGACAGAAATTCAACCTAGGCTGATGATAAGCACTACCTACCTTTTTTTCCCACTGAATAAACCTTGTAGAGGGAGAGAATCACCTCCCTCCACCTGCTGGCCACACTTCTCCTGATGCAGCCAGGCTCTGGTTGGTTTTCTGGGTTGCAAGTGCACACTGCTGCCTCATGTTGAGCTTCTCATCCACCAGCACCCCCAAGTCTCTCTCCTCAGGGCTGCTCTCCAGCCACTCACTGCCCAGCCTGGATTTGTGCTTGGGATTGCCTGACCTAGGTGCAGAAAAGTGTGGACTTGGCACTTTGGGCCATGGTTTAATGGCCATGGTGGTGTTACGTTGATGGTTGGACTTAATGATCTTAGGGGTATTTTCCACCCAAAACAGTTCTATGATTCTGTGATTCTATGATAACTGGATAATGAGTGCAAGGAACATTCCCACTGAGAATGGTGCAAAGGAGAACCCCAAATCTGCACCTAAACCTAGCAAAGGTCTTTAAGATGTGGTCTGACTGTGGCATGAGTTTTGTGCTGATCAACCATCCTGTTACCATCCTGATAATAGCATTTTAGCAGGAGAATTACATCACTTATAGGGCAAAGACCAGCCACTTGAGTGCCCTATACGGAAAAAAACATCATCTGAACAGGACAGCAAGTCAGGGTTTGCCATGGTTCTAATTTAGGTCTGATTTACTGAGGAAGAAGTGTTGTAATATCCTAGGATATAGAATCATAGAAACATAGAATGGTTTAGGTTGGAAGGGACCTCAAAGATCATCTAATTCCAGCCACCCGCCATAGGCAGGGACACCTCCCACTAGAACAGGTTGCTCATGGCTGCCTTCAACACCTCCAGGCAGGGAGCAGCCACAACCTCCCTGGGNCACAGCTGCTCTTGCTGCAGCCCAGCACACAGTTGCTGTCTGGGCTGCACTCACACTGCAGGCTCATGTCTGCTCTCTCCAAAGCTGATAAGGTGCCTGTTTTAATACAAGGCATGCAAAAGCAAGGCAAATCTGATTATAAAATGGTTACAGTGAGGAAGCAGTAAAAATGTGATTCGAGCCCATTACCTAGATAATAACTTACTAGGCTTACTTCAACTAGACAATTTGCTTAGACTTACTTTAGGTTGATATAAAACCTGCAGCCATGGCCACTGGGAGCTTGTCACCAAAGGCAAAGGTGTGGGCACATTTTGAAAGTGGAATCATTTGAATTTAAAAGTGACTTCTGTGCCTCCAGCTAGCAAGGAGGAATGTGTGCATCTTGGAATTAAATATCTAAATGCTTATTTAAATAGGCAGATTAAAAATTCCTCATCTTCAGGTGCAGAAAGCTACATGGAATGGGTCCCTCAAAGTCTTACCCTGATCTATGTTCACATGAATCCTACCCAGATTCATGTTCCACTGATGTGGAATGAGTCCCTCAAAATCTTACCCAGACCCACATTCACATGAATCTTACCCAGTATAATGTTCCACTGATGTGGAATGGGCCACTCCAAATCTTACCCAGATCCATATTCACATGAATCCTACCCAGATCCATGTTCCACTGATGTGGAATGAGCTCCTCAAAATCTTACCCAGATCCATGTTCACATGAATGTTACCCAGATTCGTGTTCCACAGATGTGGAATGGGTCCCTCAAAATCTTACCCAGACCCACATTCACATGAATCNCACAGATGTGGAATGGGCTCCTCCAAATCTTACCCAGACCCACATTCACATGAATCTTACCCAGTATAATGTTCCACTGATGTGGAATGGGCTACTCCAAATCTTACCCAGATCCATATTAACATGAACCCTACCCAAATCCATGTTCCACTGATGTGGAATGGGTCCCTCAAAATCTTACCCAGATCTATATTCACATGAATCCTACCCAAATCCATGTTCCACTGATGTGGAATGAGCTCCTCAAAATCTTACCCAGACCTATAGTCACATGAATGCTGCCCAAATTCATGTTCCACTGTTGTGGAATGGGCCCCTCAAAATCTTACCCAGATCCATGTTCACATGAATGTTACCCAGATTCGTGTTCCACAGATGTGGAGTGGGACCCTCAAAATCTCACCCAGTTTAATGTTCCACTGTTGTGGAATGGGTCCCTCCAAATCTTACCCAGACCCACATTCACATGAATCCTACCCAGATTTATGTTCCACTGATGTGGAAAGTCCCCCTCAAAATCTTACCCAGATCTGTGTTCATGTGGGAAACTCTCACCTCCTGGACTTCAAGCACTCATTCATTCATAGGTGAAAAAGACACCTCAGAAAAAAAGGAATGAGATCCTACCTTGTGATCTGGGCTGAAGCATCACAGCCTGAAGCTGTGCCAGGGCAGGCTTAGGCTGGAGGTTAGGAAGAAGTCCTTCAAAGAAAAAGGGATTGGCGTTGGAATGGGCTGCCCTCAGAGGGGATGGAGTCACCATCCCTGGAGGTGTTTAAAAAGAGGCTGGATGAGACACTTAGTGCCATGGTTTAGTTAATTAGAAAGTGTTAGGTGATAGGTTGGACTCGATGACCTTGAAGGTCTTTTTCAACCTGATTAATTCAATGATTCTGCGAGCACCATGCCCTGGTAGTGAGTTCAGTTCTGCCAGTGAAAAATGAAAGTCTTGCAGTGACCTGATCAGTAACCAAGACACAGGCATTAGAAAGAATGCGTGGAACTGCACTCTGAGAACTAAGAAAGAAGGATGTACTTAAGACCTAGTTAAGAGATGCTCACCAAAGAGCCAAGGGTAATGACTGACTTTCAGTGGCCCCACTGAAACCTACTTTCTAATAGTCTGGAAGTCTGTAAAAGAATGTTGATTAATTCTGCAAGCTCTGGTGGGCAGTGTTTTATCAAGTTAGTGAAAGGGATTTTAGAGAAACTCACAGAAGCTCAGCATGGTGGGGACTGGAAGGGACCTCTGGAGATCATCAGGTCCAACCCTGCTGCTAAAGCAGAGTCACCTACATCAGGTTGCACCCAAATGTGTCCGGATGGGTTTTGAAAGTCTACAGAGAAGGAGGCTCCACAACCTCTCTGGGCAGCCTGGTTGAGTCTTCCAGAACACACCGAAGTAAAGAAGCTTTTCTTCATGATTAAGTGAAACTTTCTGTATTCTCATTTGGATCAGTTGCCCCTTGCCTGATCTCCAGGCACCTCTGTAGAGAAGCCAGTCCCACCCCCTTGACCTCCACCCTTTAATACACCACATGGCTGGGCAAAAGTATCACAGAATCATAGAATGGTTTAGGTTGGAAGAGACCTCAAAGATCATCCAGTTCCAACCCCCCTGTGCCATAGGCAGGGACACCTCCCACTAGATCAGGACGCTCAAGGCCTCATCCAGCCTGGCCTTGAACACCTCAAGGGAGGGAGCAAGGGAGCCACAACCTCCCTGGGCAACCTGTGCCACTGTCTCACCACCCTCACTGTGAAGAACTTCCTCCTAACATCCCCTTTAAATCTCCCCTCCACCAGCTTGAACCCATTCCCCCTTGTCCTGTCATTACAAGACTTCCTGTAGGCCCCCTTCAGATATTGGAAGGTTGCTATAAGGTCTCCTGGAAGCCTTCTCTTCTCCAGGCTGAAAAGTCCCAACTCTCTCAGCCTGTCCTCATAGCAGAGCTGCTGCAGCCCTCTGATCATCTTTGTGGCCCTCCTCTGGACTCTCTCCAGCAGTTCCATGTCCTTCCTGTGCTGGGGGCTCCAGAACTGCACACAGTACTGCAGGTGGGGTGTGAGGAGAGCAGAGCAAAGGGGCAGAATCCCCTCCCTTGCCCTGCTGCCCACAGCTGCTCTTGCTGCAGCCCAGCATTCTATGATTCGATGATTCTACGATTCAATGATCCTATGTGTATCAGGTCTCTGCCAATGCTGTTACACCAAAGCATGTCACACACTTGGAAGGAAGGAGCTTTGGTGCTTCTGTGGGCAGCCTTTCCATACAGGTGTGGAAATCAATCCTTCTTCAAACTGCAGATTAGCCGGCGACACAACAATGATTAGTTTGGCAATGCACAGGATAGGTGTCAAAACTAATAACCAAAGTCTGCCTCAATAAAAGGATGTGTTCAGAAAGCTCAGGGGACCTTGTGATTAGTCCCTCCCCAGCCTTCCTGTAGGCCCTCTTCAGATACTGGAAGGCTGCTCCAAGGTCTCCTCGAAGCCTTCTCTCCTCCAGGCTGAAAAGCCCCAACTCTTGTAGCCTGTCATCATAGCAGAGCTGCTCCAGCCCTCTAAGCATCTTTGTGGCCCTCCTCTGACTTACTCCAACAGTTCTTGTGTTTGGAGCTCCAGAACTGTACACAGTTGGGCATATGGTAGCTACATTTCCCCCCCTCTCTGTAAATGTACCTATCATGGTACCTATCACAAGGTCTTGTTATGACGGGACAAGGGGCAATGGGTTTAAACTGACAGAGGGGAGATTTAAACGAGATGTTAGGAGGAAGTTGTTTGCAGTGAGGGTGGTGAGACAGTGGCACATGTCCAGGGAGGCTGTGTCTGTTCCCTCCCTGGAGGTCCTCAAGGCCAGGCTGGATGAGGCCTTGGGCAACCTGTTGTAGTGGGAGGTGTCCCTGCCTATGTCACAGGGTGCTTGGAACTGGACGATCCTTGAGGTCCCTTCCAATCTAAACCATTCTATGATTCAATGACTCAATGATTCTATGATTCAATGATTCTATGATTTGATGATTCCATGATTCTATGATTCTATGTGTATCAAGTCTCTGCCAATGCTGTTACACCAAATCAGATCACACACTTGGAAAGAAGGAGCTTTGGTGCTTCTGTGGGCAGCCTTTCTGTACGTGTGCGGAAATCAATCCTTCCTCAAGCCGCGGATTAGTCGGCGACACAACAATGATTGGTTTGGCAATATGTGGGATACGTGTCAAACCTGATGACCAAAGTCTGCCTCAATAAAAGGCTGTGTTCAGAAAGCTTAGTGGATTAGTGCAGGCTCACACGGTTTTCATGCCTCCTGGATGGCTTTTAGCACGTCTCAGCTGCTGCCAGTCGACACATGTGCTCTTTAAGCATGGAAAATAATGCAGGAATTTAGGATGGTTTCAATGGGATGGCTATTTGGGTGAAGCTGGTGACATAAAAGGCTTTTCTTTTTCATCAGAAGGATTTTTTACAAAGGCTGGAAGAGATCCTGCGCTTCAGTGCCTGGTTGGGGAGGGACGTTTTACAAGAGCTGGTAGTGATAGGATGAGGGGAAATGGGTTTAAGCTGGAAGAGGGGAGTATGAGACTGGAGATTAGGAAGAAATTCTCTACAGTGAGAGTGGTGAGACACTGCAACAGGTTGCACAGAGAAGTTGTGGATGCCTTCTGCCTGGGGGGTGTTCAAGGCCAGGCAGGATGGAGCCTTGAGCAAGCTGTTCTAGAGGAAGGTGTCCCCTGCCCATGGCAGAAGGATTGTAACTAGGTGAACTTTAAGGTCCCATTCCCCCTCTACTTTGCCCTGGTGAGACCCCATGTTGAATACTGCCTTCAGTTTTGTGTTCCCCAGTTTAAGAGGGACAGGGATTTGCTGGAGAGAGTCCAGAGGAGGGCTATGAGGATGATCAGAGGACTGGAGGCCATGCCTGATGGGGAGAGGCTGAGGGACCTGGGACTGCTTAGTCTGGAGAAGAGAAGACTGAGAGGGGATTTAATAAATGTTTATAAATATCTGAGGGCTGATCAGGAGTGGGGGAACAGGCTCTGCTCACTTGATCTCTGAGACAGGACAAGGAGCAATGGGTGTAAGTTGCAGCACAGGAGGTTCCACCACAACACAAGGGGGAACTTCTTTACTGTGAGGGTCCCATTGCACTGGAACAGGCTGCCCAGAGAGTCTGTGGAGTCTCTTTCTCTGGAGACTTTCAAGGCCTGTCTGGATGTGTTCCTCTGTGATCTGTGCTAGATTGTCTGGTCCTGCTCTGGCAGGGGGTTGGACTCGATGATCTCCTTGGGTCCCTCCCAACCCCTAACATCCTGTGATCCTGTGAACACAAACAATACTATGATTCTATGAATACCTATCATAGTATACTGGGGTGGAAGAAACATCCAGGATTGCGTAGTCCAGTGATGCTTAGGGAAATTCAGGTGCTTTTGCTTCTCCCCTGTTTCTATCCCTCCCTCCCTTTGTTTGTTCTTAGAATCATAGAATAGAATCATAGACTGGTTTGAGTTGGAAGTAACCTCAAAGATCATCTAGTTCTAATCCCCTGCCATAGGCAGAGGCAGCTCCCACTAGAACAGGTCTTGTTTCTTGTTTCATTTGTTTGTCTATATGTGTTTCATGTGTTTGTCCATCCCATCCTTTCCTGGCTATGCAGACAATAGCTAGCTGAGCTTCCACCCACAAAATCAAAAAGTAATGGTGCACAGGGTTTTAACTGTGTTCTTGCTAAGAACATGAGCTGACATTACTCACTGCTCTTACTGTCTCTGTAAAATACAGGTGCGGTAAGGAGATTTTAGTGTTTTTTCCCCCCTCAAAGTTAGACTCAGAGAGCAAATCACTAGAAGGCTGCGGTGGTTTAAGCAGTTACCTGCTCCCCCACCCTCTTGATATAAACCCCAGCTAGGACTCAGAAACACTGGAAGTTGATAAATGAAGCTTTATATTTACAGCAATGCACAATATACAAGCAGATATTTACAAGGTATAACAGATATTTACAAATACATACAGTGAAAAGGTAATCCAGAAACACCACAGCCCTCCCAGAGACCAAAATCCCCAAGAGGGGTAACCAACCACCTCTACCACCTCTCCCTCCTTCCCCAATCTATCTCACCAGTTGATGCTGAAGATAGGTGGAGGTAGATTGGCCAGGGGGATTAGGAGTAGGAAAGAAGTTAGCAGTATTACTGAGAATTAGCTACCAAGGCAGAGACAAAGGAGACCATGCAAAGAGCAGCTGCAGCCAGAGTGTTCGGAAACCATCTGATATCTAATGTTTTGGTTACACTACTTAAAAACAATTTTTTTTTCTTTCTCAGTAAAGCTCTGGGTGAAGTGACATACTGTATTCTCCTCTCTCAGCCAATAGTCTAATTTCTCACTCAAATTCTCCAATTAGCTCAAACCAGCACAAAGACAGTGGAAGCCAAAGACTCATCCTCTTATAGCTATTGACAGGAGTGGGCTTCACCAGTAGATGATGGTTTACTCCTCCAGTTTCTTGCCAGTCTCTTCAGACTTGCACTAGCAGCCACTGCCAAGGGACACAGCTGCTCACCAGAGCTGGCAGCTCACAGGATCACAGATAGGCCTGCTCAAAGGTATGTGCCCTCAGCCTGGGAAAAAAAAAAATTGGTTTTGATGCATTAGGCTAAGGAACACATGGGCCAAAATGGTCTCTCATGACTATAAAATTGATTGAATTTGCTATTTTGTACTGGAATTCCAGTGCTCTTGCCTCATGATATGTGGGCTGTGCTCTTTGCACTGCATCTTCAATAACCTGGTTTTATGTACTTGGAAAAGCAGATCAGTGAACTTCCAAAGGACATTTAAGTATCTGCTTGGTGTGATGGCATCACCCACAGCCCACTCAGGTGCTGAGATAATGATGGTTTTTACAGCAGGCTTTCCTCTCCTCCTATCACTTGTTACTAGAGAGAAGAGACCAATCCCCACCTGGCTCCAGCCTCCTTTCAGGGAGTTTCAGAGAGCCAAAACGTTCTCTTCTCAGCCTCCTCTTCTCCAAACTAAATAACCCCAGTTCACTCATAGAATCATAGAATCATAGAATGGTTTAGGTTGGAAGAGACCTCAAAGATCATCCAGTTCCAACCTCCTGTGCCATAGGCAGGGACACCTCCCACTAGATCAGGTCACTCAAGACCTTATCCAGCCTGGCCATGAACACATCCAGGGAGGGAGAAGACACAATCACCCTGGGAAACTTGTTCCAGTGCCTCACCACCTTCACTGTGAAGAATTTCTTCCTAACATCCCGTTCAAATCTCCCCTCCGACAATTTGAACCCATTCCCCCTCATCCTGTCATTACAAGACCTTGTGAACAGTCCCTCCCCAGCCCTCCTGTAGGCCCCCTCAGATACTGGTAGGCTGCTATAAGGTCTCCTGGAAGCCTTCTCTTCTCCAGGCTGAAGAAGAGTGATGGGTTTAAACTGGCAGAGGTGAGATTTAAACAGGATGTTAGGAGGAAGTTCTTTACAGTGAGGGTGGCGAGACACTGACACATGTTGCCCAGGGAGGCTGTGGCTGCTCCCTCCCTGGAGGTGTTCAAGGCCAGGCTGGATGAGGTCTTGAGCATCCTGATCTAGTGGGAGATGTCCCTGCCTATGGCACAGGGGGGTTGGAACTGGATGATCTTTGAGGTCCCTTCCAACCTAAACCTATGATTCTATAATTCTTCACCTCTGCATGCCTGGCATGGTGTCCTATGAGCTCAGCAGTCAGTTCCTGCTGCATTTCTGTGGTTGATGAGAAGTGGACTCCCTGCTGCAGGGAGTGGTGACCAAGGTGGCTGCTTTGGCTCAGTCTCTGTGGGTGCAGTGAGCTGTGTTTACTCACCAGGTACTCAGCACTGGTAAGGCCACATCAGCAGTGGGGTTAGTTTTGAGGGCCTGACTACAAGAAAGGCTTGAAGGTTCTGGAGCAGGTCTAGAGAATGGCATTGAAGCTGAGGAAGGGACCTGGAGTTGGATAAAAGAAGGCTCATGGGGGGACCTCATTGCTCTTTACAACTTTCTGAAAGTAGATTGGAGCCAGGTGGGTGTTGGTCCCTCCACCCTAGTAAGCAAGTGACAAGACAGGAGTAAATGTCCTCAAGTTTCATCAGGAGAGGTTTAGGGTGGATATTGGAAGAAAATTCCTGGCTAAAAGAGTCCTCAAACTCTGGGACAGGCTCTCTCAGGAGGGTAGCTGAAGTGTTTAAAAGACAGAGTGGTGCTGAGGGACATGGTTTAGCACCATCCTTGGTAGAGTCAGATGATGGTTGGGCTCAATGATCTTCAAGGTCTTTTCCAACCAAAACAATTCTATGATTTCATGATTCTATACTCCTAGGGAGTCAGGATCACAGGAGAGCTGGGCACCAGGAGCAAACGCATTATCATTCCCAGATGTAAGCTGATCTGTCCCTCCAAATGGAAAACATTCATTCCCCATCTGAAAAGTATGAAGTTTGCAGGTTTTTCAAAACCCTTTCCCCCTCCCCTCAAACCCCCCTCCCCTTTTTGGTGACATACCTACAATTTTTGGTAGACGTTTTCCTCCTGTTGAAATAACCTTTCCCAAGCAGAAGTACTCAAGGATGGCAACTTCCTTACCAGCCTTTGTTAAACCTTCAGAAACCCAAATAAAACATTCCTGGTGGCATTAGCAGGCTAATGCAATGTATCATAAAGGTCATGCTTAGAAAAGGATGTTCTCTGCTGCACAGTCTCAATGCTGGAAAGGAGCCCAAGCCAACTCCTGCTGCAGGAATCTTTGGTTACCCTTTGTGCTCCCTGACTTCTGCAGTGCACTGCCAACAAGTCAGTCACTGCACATAAGTTATCTAGTGAGATTTAATGTTCATAGACAATTTTCATAGTTATTGACAATCTTCATCTGGATATCAAAATTAATGTAGATTATTCATCTTCCATAATTAGAACAGAATAGAACAGGATAGAACAGGATAAGATAGAATAGAATAGAATAGAATAGAATAGAATAGAATAGAATAGAATAGAATAGAATAGAATAGAATAGAATAGAATAGAATAGAATAGAATAGACCAGGCTTGAAGAGGCCTCCAAGATCATCCAGTCCAACCTACCATCCAGTCCTAGCCAATGGCACTAAGTGCTCCATCCAGCCTTTTCTTCAGCACCTCCAGGGATGGTGACTCCACCACCTCCCTGGTCAGCCCATTCCAATGCCAATCACTCTCTCTGAGAAAAACTTCTTCCTAATATCCAGCCTATACATATCCTGGCACAACCTGAGAGTGTGTTTCTTCATTCTGTTTCTGGTTGCTTGGCAGAAGAGACCAATGCCCACCAGGCTACAACTTCCCTCCAGGTAGTTGTAGACAGCAATGAGGTCAACCCTGAGCCTCCTCTTCTCCAGCCTGCACACCCCCATTTCCCTCAGCCTCTCCTCAGAGGGCTGTGCTCCAGGCCCCTCACCAGCTTCGTTGCCCTTCTCTGGACACCTTCCAGTCCCTCAACATCTCTCTTGAATTGAGGGGACCAGAATTGGACCCCTCCATTCATGAGAGTATTCTTCACATCTACATGCCTCGCATGGTGTCCCATGAGCTCAGCAGTCAGTTCCTGCTGCATTTCCATGGGCAATGGGAATTGGACTCCTATGAGGAGTCCAATTGGACTCCTATGGGTTTGTTTAGACTGGAGAAGAGGAGGCTAAGGGCAGACCTCATTGCTCTCTACAACTACCTGAAGGGAGGTTGTAGCCAGATGGGGTTGGTCTCTTCTCCCAGGCAACCAGCAACAGAATGAGGGGACACAGTCTCAAGTTGTGCCAGGGGAGGTATAGGCTGGATGTTAGGAAGAAGTTTTTCCCAGAGAGAGTGATTGGCATTGGAATGGGCTGCCCAGGGAGGTGGTGGAGTCACCATCCCTGGAGGTGTTCAGGAAAGGACTGGATGGAGCACTTAGTGCCATTGGATAGGGCTGGGTGATAGGTTGGAGGTCTCTTCCATCCTGGCTTATTGTATTGCATTTTATGGTATGGTATGGTATGGTATGGTATGGTATGGTATGGTATGGTATGGTATGGTATGGTATGGTATTCTATTCTATTCTATTCTATTCTATTCTATTCTATTCTATTCTATTCTATTCTATTCTATTCCATTCCATTCCATTCCATTCCATTCCATTCCATTCTGTTCATGTTCCCTCAAGTATTGTGCCCACTGGCACTCTACATCTTGGAAAAGTATCTGCTGTACCAGCCATGCTCTTTAAATTTCGTGGCTGCCTGGTTAAGCCCTTTGGGAGGCAATACAAAACCCTGGCTGAAGTGACCAGTTTGGGTGTTTTTTTTTTCCCTGCACATGATCCACATAATCAAGTCACTGATCAGCAGACTCACAATGAAGTCAAAGTCAGAACCTCGTTTGCTCAGAAGACACCTAAAAACCATAAGGTGAGATTAAAGCAGTATCTTCTGAGAAGTCTTTGACACTTTCCCCCTTGAACTGTGACTCATAGGATTGCAGGAGGGGCAGAGCAAAGAAGGAAAATAATAGCAATTACCCTAATTACGTGGACTCTCTGTTTCGTGCTAGGATGAAGCTTTAGGTGTCCTTATTATCTGTTTGATTTCATTAACGAGACTTTGTAAATTATGAGCTAATAAAGAAGGCAGATGGGAATGATTTCAGACTAAATCTGAGAATTTTATTGCTGGCTAACAAAGGCTTTCTCCCAAAATGCTAATTTTTAATTTTTTTTTTAATTTATTTTTTTTTTTAGGCACAACCCTTTGATCACTACAGATGGGGAATGTTAATCAAATAAAACTCTGACATAGTCCTTGTTGTTCTAAATGGGAAGTGAAAAGTAGAATCAGAGAATCAGTCAGGGTTGGAAGGGACCACAAGGATCAGCTAGTTTGAAACCCCCTGCCATGCCCAGGGACACCCTACCCTACATCAGGCTGCCCACAGCCTCTGCCAGCCTGGCCTTAAACATCTCCAGGGATAGAGATGGGGAGGCAACCCATTCCAGGCTCTCACCACTCTCATGCTGAAGAACTACCTCCTGACCTCCAAGCTGAATCTCCCCACCTCCAGCTTTCCTCCATTCCTCCGAGTCCTGTCACTACCTGATAGCCTAAAAAGACCCTCCCCAGCTTTTTTGTAGGCCCTCTTCAGATTCTGGAAGTCCACATTAAGGTCACCTGGGAGGCTCCTCTGGCTAATCTGCCAGCTTGTAATTGTTCATCTGGGCTGTGCTGCTTATCGCTCTGCAGATCTCAGGGCCCAATATTAAAGAGCATCCTTCTGAAGAAGAATATTGCATTGCTGGAGACCTGCCTGGGTATGGCTGGCTTGACAGCACAAGCAGTCCTCACTCCTCAGAGCTAAATTAACACTCCCGCTGGGACTGCAGCGAGTTGCAGCGCTGGATGCACTGTGGGCTTGCATGAAGGCAAGACTGGGCACAGGCATTTCTAAGGTAGCTGGAAGGTGGGATGACGTGGCCTGGCAGATTCCCCTGCCAAGCCCAGAGCAAGCCTGTGGCACAGTTCCCCCATGTAGTGGTTTAAGCAGCTACCTCCCCCCCCACCTTTTGATATAAACCCCAGCTAGGACTCAGAAACACTGGAAGTTAATAAATGAAGCTTTATATTTACAGCAATGCACAATATACAAGCAAATATTTACAAGGTATAACAGATATTTACAGATATATACAATGAGAAGGTAATACAGACACGCCACAGCCCTCCCAGAGACCAAAATCCCCAAGAGGGGTAACCAACCACCCCCTACCACTTTTCCCCCCTTCCCCAGTCTTATCTCACCACTTGTTGATGCTGAAGATAAGCTGAAGTAGATCAGCCAGGGGAATTAGTAGTAGGAAAGTAGTTAGTACAATTACTGAGAATTAGCTACCAAGGCAGAGGGACAAAGGAGACCATGCAAGAGGAGCAGCCACAGCCAGAGCAGTCAGAAACCGTCTGATATCTGTGTTTTGGGTACAATACTTAAAACCAATTTTTTTTTTCTTTCTCAGTAAAGCTCTGGGTGAAGTGACATCCTGTGTTTCCCTCCTCAGCCAATAGTCTAATTTCTCACTCAAATCCTCCAATTAGATCAAACCAGCACACCCCAGCTTTCATAGAATCACTACGGTTGAAAAAGACCTCTGAAAGCATCGAGTCCAACCGTCAACGCGACACCACCGTGCCCACTAAACCATGTCCTGAATAACAGAATCATAGAATGGTTTAGGTTGGAAGGAACCTCAAAAATCATTCAGTTCCAACCCCCTGCCATAGGCAGGGACACCTCCCACTAGAATACCTTGTCTATGTGGCTTTTGGAAGTGCCATCTAGGTTGCAACAGTGAGACCACCACAAACCTTTTCCACTAAGCTGTGGCCACGATGGACCTCACAAAGCCTCTTTTAAACACTCAAATTGTGCAGCCAGCCAAATAACAGTTTACTTGGGGAAAAAACTAGAAGATGGATGTTAGAAACAAGTTCTTTACCATGAGGGTGGTGGAACACTGGAAGAGATTGCCCAGGGAGGTGGTTGAGGCCCCAGCCCTGGAGATGTTTAACACGAGGTTTGGCAGGGCTCTGGGCAACCTGATCTAGATGAGGATGCCTCTGCTGATTGCAGAGTGGCTTGGACTAGATGACCTTTGAACATCCTTTCCAACCCAGCTCATTCTAGGATTCTACAGTCAGGAGGGAAAGAACTTTGTTGCCTTCTGCCTAACAGTCCTTTGATGGAGGATCCACAGCTTAACAGCAAAGAGGGGGAGCACAGGCTCTGCTCACTTGCTCCCTGGGATAGAACAAGGAGCAATGGGTGTAAGTTGCAGCACAGGAGGCTCCACCTCAACACAAGGAGGGGTCTTCTTTACTGTAAGGGTCACAGAGCACTGGAACATGCTCCCCCAGAGAGGTTGTGGAGTCTCCTTTTCTGGAAACTTTCAAGTCCTGTCTGGATATGTTCCTGTGTGACCTGAGCTAGATTGCATGGTCCTGCTCTGGCAGGGGGGGTTGGACATGATGATTTCCTTGGGTCCCTTCCAATCCCTAACAACCCATGAGCCTGTGAAAGAGCTAAGACTTTTTGATCAGGTACTAGGAGTAAAAAAAAAAACCCAAAACACCAAAAAAACCCCAAACTCTGGAGGAGAAACATTGCAAAAGAGAAAAGCACCATTCTTTTTTGCCCCCCCTTTTCTTGGAGTGGAGTAATGCATCTTTACTCTGCTCAGGTGTTTGTTCTACTGCAACATAAACTCTGCAATAAAGCTGAAGGCATTATGAATATTTGGAGCCAATATGAAACTATAGGATTTACAGTGAGGGTGGCGAGACACTGGCACAGGTTTAAACTGGTGGAGGGGAGATTTAAACTGGATGTTAGGAGGAAGTTCTTTGCAGTGAGGGTGGTGAGACACTGGCACAGGTTGCCCAGGGAGGTTGTGGCTGCTCCCTCCCTGGATGTGTTCAAGGCCAGGCTGGATGAGGTCTTGAGTGACCTGTTCTAGTGGGAGGTGTCCCTGCCTGTGGCACAGGGGGGTTGGAACTGGATGATCCTTGAGGTCCCTTCCAACCTAAACCATTCCATGATTCTATGATCTCTTTTTAGCATGGGTTTTCAGGCAAGAATCAAGCTGGTCTGAGGAGGAAAATGCATTTTATAAATACTAGGATTTATTTATTTTATTTTTAAGCAGCCTTCTGTATAAAGCCCTCCTAAAAGACTTATGTGAGCATTTTAATGCAGATGTCTCCTGTCCCCTTTAAACCTCATTTATAAGCTTCCAGCCTCCTTTAGAGGGTTCAAGAAGGAGCAAAATCTTTGTAGACAGAGCAATGCTTACAGTTCTGACACTGCACCTGTAAATCAGCACTTCCTCAGGTAACAGAGGGAAGTCTCCTGGAAGAGGCTTAGAGAGGAGCTGATTGTGAAGGAGCTATCACCACCACTGGATCACAGAACTGTGGAAGCTGGAAGACACCTCTGAGATCAAGGCCAACCACTTGCTTAGGGCTCACAATTCCATCACTACTGCCAAGACCCATCTTCAGGGGACACTGGGAAGGTCCTTTAGAAAGGGGCCAAGAGCCATTTATAGAATCATAGAATGGTTTAGATTGGAAGGGACCTCAAAGATCATCCAGTTCCAGCCCCCCTGTGCCATAGGCAGGGACACCTCCCACTAGATCAGGTTGCTCAAGGCCTCATCCAACCTGGCCTTGAACACCTCCAGAAAGGGAGCAGCCGCAACCTCCCTGGGCAACCTGTGCCAGTGCCTCGTCACCCTCACTGTTAAGAACTTCCTCCTAACATCCAGTTTCAATTTCCCCTCTGCCACTTTAAACCTACTACCCCTTGTCCTGTCATTACAAGACCTTGTCAATAGTCCTTCCCCAGCCTTCCTGCAGGCCCCTTTCAGATACTGGTAGGCTACTCTAAGGTCTCCTCAAAGCCTTCTCTTCTCCAGGCTGAGAAGCCCCAACTCTCTCAGCCTGTCCTCACAGCACAGCTGCTGCAGCCCTCTCAGCATCTTTGTGGCCCTCCTCTGGACTCTCTCCAGCAGTTCCATGCCCTTCTTGTGCTGGGGGCTCCAGAACTGCACACAGTGCTCCAGGTGGGGTCTGAGGAGAGCAGAGCAAAGGGGCAGAATCCCCTCCCTTGCCCTGCTGCTCACAGCTGCTCTTGCTGCAGCCCAGCACACAGTTGCTGTCTGGGCTGCACTCACACTGCAGCCTCATCTTGAGCTTTTCATCACCCCAGACCTCCAGATCTGTAACACCTCTGGAGGAGATGTCCTCTTCATGAGCAGGTCTGGGGGAGGGTGAAGGGCTTACACGTTGTGCTTTGTCCCTTGAGGTGCTGGAAGTGTCTTTCCCACCTTCTTGGCACCCAAGCATGCCTGTGCCTCACAAGTCAGGAATGGCTGTCCCCAGGCAGGTTCTTGCTGCAGGCAGGGGCAGGGAGCAGTGGGGAGGGAGTGGAGCCTTGCCCAGCCACCCATGCTGGAGCTCATGGCTGCCTGAGAAGGAGGCTGCAGCCAGTGCTGCCAGGAGGGGCCCTGGAATGGGAGAGGCAGGGAAATTCCAGAGGGTAAGAATTAAGCCAAGAAGATGTAGGGGACACCTCAGGGTATTATAGCCTCATAGAATGGTTTAGGTTGGAAGAGACCTCAAAGATCATCCAGTTCCAACCCCCCTGTGCCATAGGCAGGGACACCTCCCACTAGATCAGGTCACTCAAGGCCTCATCCAGCCTGGGCTTGAACACCTCCAGGGAGGGAGCAGACACAACCTCCCTGGGCAACCTCTTCCAGTGTCTCATCACTCTCACTGTGAAGAACTTCCTCCTAACATCCAGTTTAAATCTCCCCTCTGCCAGTTTACACCCATTACCCCTCGTCCTGTCCTGTATCTGTGGAAAAGAGTTGGGCATGGCCCTCACAGAGGCTATTATTACTATTCAAGGGCAAAGAGCAAAGGCTCTCCTGGGACTCTCCTCTTACCCCAAGAGCTGCCATAAGCCAAATTATTCTTCAACAAAGAACATTTCCCCCTCTTTTTCCCAGGAACTCCATGTCACAATGATGGTGGCTGGCTCTCCCCCAAAGAGACACAAAGAGAGGGGCAAGTTGTCCTTTGTCAGCCCTACAGATATCACCAAACCATCCTTCTGATATGGCACCTGGCATGCCACATGCGAAGGGCAACTGCTGCACTGTCCTGGAGTCCTCCCTAGTGTCTGTAAGAGGTCAAATCATAAAATCATAGAATCATAGAATGGTTTAGATTGGAAGAGACCTTAAAGATCATCCTGTTCCAACTCCCCTGTGCCATAGGTAGGGACACCTCCCACTAGATCAGGTCACTCAAGACCTCATCCAACCTGGCCTTCAACACATCCAGGGAGGGAGCAACCACAACCTCCCTGGGCAACCTGTTCCAGTGTCTCACCACCCTCACTGTGAAGAATTTCTTCCTAACATCCCATTCAAATCTCCCCTCTGCCAGTTTGAACCCATTCCTCCTCATCCTGTCATTACAAGACCTTGTGAACAGTCCCTCCACAGCCCTCCTGTAGGCCCCCCTCAGATACTGGAAGGTTGCTATAAGGTCTCCTGGAAGCCTTCTCTTCTCCAGGCTGAAAAGCCCCAACTCTCTCAGCCTGTCCTCATAGCAGAGGTGCTCCAGCCCTCTGATCATCTTCGTGGCCCTCCTCTGGACTCTCTCCAACAGTTCCATGTCCTTCTTGTGCTGGGGGCTCCAGAACTGCACACAGCACTCCAGGTGGGGTCTGGTGAGAGCAGAAATCTTGACAGAGTTATTGCTGTCTGCAAATACTTGAAAGGAGGTTGTAGTGAGGTGGGGACTGGCTCCCTCTCCCAAATAACTAGCGACAGAAAGAGAGGAAGCAGCCTCAAGTTGTGCCAGGTCGGGGTTTAGGTTGGCTGTTAGGAACAAATTTCTTTCTTGCAAGAGTGGGCAGGCATTGGAAGAGGCTTCCCAGGGAGGTGGTGGAGTCATTGTCCCTGGAGGTGTTCAAAGAACGTGTGGACATGGCAGCTGGGGACAAGGTTTAGTGGGCATGCCTGTGTTGGACTGATGGTTGGACTTGGTGATCTTAGAGGTCTTTTCCAATCTTAACAATTTGATAGGGAAATCAGGAATCGGTATTGAGGGATTTTATTTCCAAATGCAAGTGTAAAGCCATTGTAAAGCTTTTAGGTGGAAGGCAAAAATTGCAGGGATACCTCTGGGCTCAATTTTTATTTTTTTTTTCCCCCCTGAGCAGGTGGCTGAAAGCTCACTTCCTCAGAGCCCCTTTTCTGGACACACCATGGCAGGATTCATCTCAGCCAGAGACTTTGCAGGATACAGCCTGGAGAGGGCATTTAAATTTCTACCTGAAGGCTGAGCCATTTTTCTCCTGCTCATTTTTCTCTTGTAGTCCTGTAATATCCAAATGCAGGAGTGTGCTGGTTTGAACTAATTGGAGGATTTGAGTGAGAAATTAGACTATTAGCTGAGAGAGGTAAACACAGTGTGTCACTTCACCAGAGTTTTACTGAGAAAGAAAAAACCCTGTTTTTAAAGTGCTATACCCAAAGCACAGATTTCAGATGGTTTCTGACCACTCTGGCTGTGGCTGCTCTTTGCATGGTCTCCTTTCCCTTTGCCTTGGTAGCTAATTCTCAGTAAAACTACTAACTTCTTTCTACTACTAACCCCCCTGGCCAATCTACTTCAGCTTATCTGCAGCATCAACAGGTGGTGAGATAAGACTGGGGGAAGGGGGGAAAGGTGGTAGGGGGTGGTTGGTTACCCTCTCTTGGGGATTTTGGTCTCTGGGAGGGCTGTGGTGTCTGTATTACCTTTTTATTGTATATATCTGTAAATATCTGTTATACCTTGTAAATATTTGCTTGTATATTGTGCATTGCTGTAAATATAAAGCTGCATTTATTAACTTCCAGTGTTTCTGAGTCCTAGGCAGGGTTTATAAAAGGTGGGTGGGGAGGTAACTGCTTAAACCACTACAAGGAGACACACCACGTGGTCTGTAATTGTGGTAGCATTGTGGAGAGATAGGATGAAAATTGATGAAAACTCAGGTCTGAAGTAATGCTGGAATGTATATGGTAATTGTATTTTCATCCTGCAGAAGAGAAGGCTCCTAGAAGACCTTAAAGTGGTCTTCCAGTACCTGAAGGGAGCCTACAGGAGAGCTGGAGTGGGACCTTTTGTGAGTGTGTGTGTGGTAAAAGGACAAAGAGCATCAGTTTTAAACTAGAGCAGGGTAGAGTTGATTGGACATTAGGGAAAAGTTCTTTACTATGAGTGTGGTGAGGCATTAGAACAGGTTGCCCAGAGAAGTTGTGGATGCCTCATCCCTGGAAATGTTTGAGACCAAGCTGCATGAGCCTGGTCTAGTGGGAGTTGTTTCTGCTGATGCCAGGGGAGTTGGAACCAGATGATCTTCAAGGTACCTTCCAATGCAAACCATTCTAGGATTCTATAATCCTGTGATTTGTGATTTACTCTGGGTGATCCTGTTCCAGCAGGGAGTTGGACTAGATGATCTACTGCATCCAGTTCTGGAGCCCCTATTACAAGAGGGATGTGGACATGCTGGAACGTGTCCAGAGAAGGGCCACAAGGATGCTCAGAGGGCTGCAGCACCTCTGCTATGAGGACAGGCTGAAAGAGTTGGGGATGTTCAGTCTGGAGAAGAGAAGGCTCCCAGGTGACCTTCTTGTGGCCTTCCAGTATCTGAAGGGGGCCTTCAGAAAAGCTGGGGAGGGACTTTTGAGGCTATCAGGTAGTGACAGGACATGGGGGAATGGAGCAAAGCTGGAGGTGGGGAGATTCAGATTGGATGTGAGGAGGAAGTTGTTCAGCATGAGAGTGGTGAGAGCCTGGAATGGGTTGCCCAGGGAGGTGGTTTGGGCCCCATCCCTGGAGGTGTTTGCAGCCAGCCTGGATGAGGCTGTGGCCAACCTGATTTAGGGTAGGGTGTTCCTGGCCATGGCAGAAGGTTTGAAACGAGATGATCCTTGGGGTCCCTTCCATCCCTGACTGATTCTATGATTCTGTGATCTTCAGAAGTCACTTCCCACTCCTACCATGGTGTGATTTGTACTTCTGTTCTTATCCACAGTGACCTGCCAGGTTTGAAGATAAGAATTACCAGGGTTTATTGCAGGTGCACTGCTGGCATGCTAAGCTGATTGCATAAATGATGGTAAAAGGAGTGTACAGAACCATAGAAAGGCTTGAGTTGGAAGGAACCTTAGAGATCATTACATCACAGAGCTGACCAGGTTGGAAAAGACCTTTGAGATCATCAAGTCCAACTTATCACCTAACACCTTCTAATCAACTAAACCATGGCACCAAATGCCTCATCCAATCTCCTTTTATACACCTTCAGGGATGGTGACTCCACCACCTCCTGGGCAGCCCATCCCAATGCCAATCATTCTTTCTCTGAAGAACTTCTTCCTAACATCCAGCCAGAACCTGCCCTGGCACAGCTTGCGGCCATGTCCTCTTGTTCTGTTGCTGGTTGCCTGGGAGAAGAGACCAACCCCACCTGGCTACAACCTCCCTTTAGATAGTTGTAGAGAGCAACAAGGTCTGCCCTGAGCCTCCTCTTCTCCAGGCTACACACCCCCAGCTCCCTCAGCCTCTCCTCACAGGGCTGTGCTCCAGCCCCCTCAAAATCCTTAGTGCCCTTCTGTGGACACATTCAAGCATCTTAAATTGAGTGAACCAGAACAGGACACAGCACTGAAGGTGTGACCTTGGTGTATACCAGCAGCAAAGTGTCTAACCTGTGATATGAAAGTAAATGATAGCATCAAATGGTTCTTCAACCCAGAGAAGGCTTCAAGGAGACCTTGTAGTAGCCTTCCAGTATCTGAAAGGGGCCTACAGGAGGTCTGGGGAGGAACTATTCACAAGGTCTTGTCATGATAGGACAATGACTAATTGGTTTATACTGGCAGAGGGGAGATATAAATGGGAGGTTAGGAGGAAGTTCTTTGCAGTGAGGGTGGTGAGACACTGGCAAAGGTTAACCATGGAGGTTGTGGCTGCTCCCTCCCTGAAGGTGTTCAAGGCCAGGCTGGATGAGGCCTTGAGTGACCTGATCTAGTGGGAGGTGTCCCTGCCTATGGCACAGGGGGGTTGGAGCTGCATGATCATAGAATCACAGAATCATAGATTGGTTTAGGTTGGAAGAGACCTCAAAGATCATCCAGTTCCAACACCCCTGTGCCATAGGTAGGGACACCTCCCACTAGATCAGGTCACTCAAGGCCTCATCCAGCATGGCCTCGAACACCTCCAGGGAGGGAGCAGCCACAACCT
>VWZI01021548.1:7679-21584 GCA_013396835.1 Psilopogon haemacephalus
GACCCCCTTTTACTGTCCTCCCGGGGTCACCCCGCAGGGCTTGCAGGCAACCCCCTTAGGGGGGCTTCTCTAATTGGAGGCATTCCCGGTAGCACGTAGTCTTCCTGGGCCGGGGAGAAGCTCTCGGGTGTGGGGAGTTGCACCCCCGGGTGGGGAGTTGCACCCCCGAGGAGGGTCCTTATCAGCGGGTTCCCAGGAGGATGCACTGCCCGAGGGATCGCCTCTGGGGGGTGGCTGCACCCCCGAGGCCCCACCCGGCGCAGAGCACCCCGGCTCCGCAGCCGATGGCAGAAGGCCAGCCCCGGCGTAGGGCTAGGCCGGGCCCGGCCGAGGCCATTCCCAGTCACCCCTCGAGTCCCTTCGGGTCCCCCAGGCCCGGACTCTTAGAGCCCTCGTATGGCGATGGCCCTCGTCCCCGCCCCCGGCGGCTAAGGATGCGCCTGTACAGGTATCTGGCCGGTAAGACCAGATAAACCCATCATTAGGAGACAGTATAGGGAATTAAAGCGTTCTCCAGTGCAGCGGATGCGTCTTTGTGAGGAAGTGCCACAGCTGGTGCTCAAACCGATGTGCGGTGCTGCAGGTATGAAGCCCTGCTGCTGGCAGCCCCTGCCAAGGGTAATCCGAAAGAGAGGGAGTCAAGGAGTTGTCTGGAAAGGAGTTCGGTTTTGTCTCTGCTTACTGCGCTATTAGATCAGTGGATTCTCTCTGTGACCCAAATTTCTCGGGCTGCTGGTTGTATTCTCACTCCTTTTTACTGCTATTTCTGAAAATCAGGATGATCTAACCCAAAAAGCAGTCCAAGTTAGACAGTAACTAGGGGGATACGGGGGAAAAATACACCTAACAACACGTGTTTTGTTTGTTGGGTTTTGGTAGGAGTTTTTGGGTTGGTTGGTTTGGTGGTGGTTGGTTTTGTTGTTATTGGGGCTTTTTTTTTAGGTGGGGGTGGGCTGAGAATTAAAATCAATGCAAAGTTTACCAGAATTCTTTATTTCTTTAAAAACAAGTTACTCAAAGTGCTCTTTGTTTGAATAGGCAGGGAAAAAAAAAAAAAAAGGGTGTGTGTCCCCAAAAGGTTTTACAGAGCAAGCAGGCAGCAATCATGTAAAAAGTCTTGGGAAGCTTTTCCTAAAAAAGTCTGTTGGGCCTTGAGCAGCTTCTGCAGTTGGAAGAATCAGCCTCAAATTAGTCTCTGATGGGGTTAGGTACTTACCTGCTCGTGCACCTAGAAGGCTAACAGCGTGGCACAGAGTTGCTCATGATCACCAGTTTGGCAAGTGTATTTTTAATTGGTGGATTTTGGTCTGACAGGCTGAAGTAGGAGACTGCCTAAAGTCTGATTTTAGATTAAAATAATAAAATCTGATTAGTCAGCAGTAGAGCTATTTGCATTCTGTGTTGTTTGCAGTGTGGGTGAAGAAAAATGCTGTTCTGATTCATTTTGGAGCTCTGGGCTGCAGGGTCCAGCCCTTAAATATCCTCAGCTGTGTTTGTATCAGAATGAATTTTACTGAAGTGTTCATAAATCATTCCTGCCACCTAGGTTTCACAGGTAATTGAACAACATTAAGTTCAGCTCCTGTCTGAGCTGCTTTAAATTGCCTCTCCGTGGAAATAACTGTGTAAAGGTAAGCAGGTGCTGCACTTGCAACCTTCCATGCAGAGCTCTGCCAGCACTGGGCACACAGAGACAGGTACTGGTGCGTGGCTTCAGCCTTGCCATGTGGCCTCTGGTTCCGCCCGTGGCGTTTCAGTGCTGGCTCTCCCAGCACACAGGTGAGTGCCTGCTCCTCCCTCTGCCTCTCTCCCAAATGTTTTGGAGCAGCTTTGCAGCACTCTGATGGTGGCTCAGCAAAGCACTGAACTGGCCTTTTGAGTACTGGGGAGGCTTCTCTGCTGTCATCCTGTGCCCATAGAAAAATAGCAGGTGGTGGGAAGGAAAGAAGTGGGCTACTGAGGCAGGGCTTTTTACCCCAACTCACACAGCAGGAATAGAAGTAAAATGTCTTCATTTCCTCTATTCATTGCCTTTTTTTTTTTTTTTTCCCCTCTTTCTTGTTCTGAAACAGTCTTAAATTACTGTGATTCTTGGAGCTGAGGTCCAGATCCACTCCTGGCACAAGAATAGCATGCCTCTTGTCTGTGGCTGTCCAGTAGAGCAGGAACAGAGTTCCACCTCTTAATTGAAAGAATATGGTGGGGCTTGGGTTTCCTTTAGTCAAATTCCACAGGATTTTCCTTCATACATGACTGTGAGCTTCAGCTGTGCCACATCCATCTGTGCTTCCGAGCTGCCTTGCTCTCTGTACCCTCACCACCCAGCTGTCTGGGGGTGCAATGCCAGAAACAGGAATTGCTTGCAGGGCTCCAAGTCATTTTCTAGTGCCACTAAAGTCAGGTGCAGTCTAATGCCGTGAGAGGCAGAAGTATGAAAGTATGCTGAAGCAGAGTATAAAAACAGATGTCCTGCAAAGCCTTTTTGCTGTAGCCAGGGGCGAGTACTCTATGCCAGCATGTTTTAAACACGTAGATCTGTGGCTTCTCCAGAAAGTAGTTATGTTTGAGTCAGCCAGGCTTAGCCACATGCTTGTGGAAAATCATAAGGGAAACAGTCAGAGAACTTTCTGCCATTTTCTTCCCCGTCTCCTATCCTCACTCTCATGGTATGCCAGTGCAAGACCATACGGTTTGCATGGAAAGATGTCAGACTTGACATCTGAGGTGAGCCTTCTTGCAGGTTACTTCGAATGGGCCAGGGAGGGGGGGGGAGCACAGCTGGATTTTATGCTTGGCGTTGTGTAAGAAGAGCTTGAAGAACTTTGTGACTACAAACTGGCAGCACAGATAGTTGGGCACAGGCTCCAAAGCCACAGTATCGGCAGCGACAGGTGGCTCTTGGTGTTGTCAGCTTGTGTCTGTTAAGACAGCATCTCACAGATCACCTCTCCCTTCGAGTGTGACAACATCCCACCAGCAATTACAATAATTACTTAAATGTGAAAGGAATATTAGACAGTGTAATTAGCTATTCATAACTGTTGCACAGATGGCTGCAGTCACTGCAGACAGCTCCTCTGCACGACGGTGCCCAACTGAGAGTGCAGAGAGAGCAGAAAGGAGCCATCTCTTTTCCAGATGTTTTTCCAGGTGTCCATACTCCGCTTTGCAGTGGGCAGTGGTGGACACTGCTGGTAGAATAGGGGGTGCTGCTGCCAGGTGACCCACCTGCTCTGTGCCCATCACTTGCCAGGGTCACTTGCCATGAGGGAGGGATGTGGAAGGAATTATTTGGGGCAGAAGCCTTGGTTTGGCAGTGGCAGCAGTGCTGTGTAAGGTGTTTACCTGACGGAAACTTCTCTGTTACAATACATCGTTATGTTGTTCAATTTATAATTACTAGTTATCAACAGCAAGTCAAAGTAACACACTTAAGAAATTATTTTTACTTTGATACTGCCTTCAGTGCACATGACAACGCAGGAAAAGCTAAATTGGTTTTCTTACAAATTATCTCTGATCTTTCAACAAATATGTGTTAATTAAACATGCCATACCTAGATATTTATGTACATAGCAAAAATTAATTTCCGTACTCCTTATATTTCAGAACTTTTTATTTTCCAGCCTAGTAATACCAGTGCTTTGAAATGGCTATTTAGTTATTTTTTTTACCCTTTCTACAAAATTGTAGGGTTTTTTTTTTTCCTTAACATCTGTTGCAACCATTTCCACCCTCAGAGCACATAAACCAGAAGAGTCTATTGATCTCCAGTGTTGACTAGAATAAAGTTTTAGGACTGCTCAGTTTTAAAAACAATTTTGTCTCTCCTTGGAAAAATCTCTCCTGGAGATTTAAGACATTGACTTTACAATTAAGTAGAGGAGGACAGTGCTTATGAAGCCACTCCAGTAACAAAATATATGTTCAATACACTCCATAATGCTGATGGCAAAGAGAAAACCTTTGCATTATTTCCTTTTAAATCAGACTGATAAAATTCACAGTTGGTGGAAGAGCTTGAACAGAGGAAAACGTGGGAGGATGATCATGGCATATCAAAACATGGAACATGAAAGGACTCTTTTTGAAAGGGAAACTTCAAAGCTGGAGAGCCAGATGCTGGAGTCAGTAGCTGTGATTTGCGATGTGAGCACATGAGCACCTTTGCCGAGTGAACCATGCTTTTGAGAAAAAAAAGAGCCTCTCTGCAAGCCTGCTAGCCATCCCAAAGCAAGAGGCAAACATTTTCTGTATACCTGCAGGGATCTCAATGAAGTTTGATCTCCCAAAAGCTCAGCCTGCAGGTGCGGTGTGGATAAAGTCAGTGATAACATACCAAACTGACTTGTAGTTTCTTCAGAATCCTCGTTCATTGCTTTCCAACCTTGTCTAGCAAACACAGAAAAGTATTGTGATAGGAGTACCAGGACCACAGGCAGGAAGCCTGATTGCAAGCTTCTCTTCTCTGAGATACTCGCTTACATGAGCAGCATCTTCAGGGAAGGAGTGGGCCAGGTCTGCTATAGGGCTTCAGTGCTGGCACAGTGTATACATGTGGAGAAGCCAAAGAAAACAAAACTGGAGGCACTGGCGTGGTTTTTTTCAGAGGGCAGGGAGGGACACTGTACAGCATTGTCCTGCTGTTGCACAGCTCTGCAGGTTGGCTCAGGGTTGGTTCCAACAAACAAGGTGCTGGGCAAAGACAATTGCTCAGCATTTTGCTTCCCCTTTGGACTGCTTGCTTTGCCTGTGCATGAGGAAACCTGGATAGAAAGAACTTATTGAAATTGAAAGAATCTTAACTGAAATCCTGCATCAGAAAGGATGTATTCCTGGTTGCATGTTTAGAGGCAGCTGCAGTGGGAACTCCAGCAGGGAAGGAGGGAAAAGCTAAACAAGCAGAAGAGGTTTCCAGTCCTGGCTGTGGCTGACAAAGGAGATGCTTGTGCCATAAAAGAGACATTGGGTATGTGGTAAGATATTGAACAGCACGTTAATCTGTGACCATGAAGTGTTGTCTGCTGACAAACAAGCTTTTAGGCGTAGTTTAAGGGAAGGTCTCTGTATTACCTGTATGGAATGACAGCAAGCAGCTTGGTGAAGCAGACATCTCCATGATGACCAGCCACCTCCATCTAGGTGTCTTTGCTACTGCAGGACTTGGTCATCTTTCCAGACAACACAATTTGAGCAAAGCTAATGCCAGACTCTGCCTACCTCACTTGGAGCAAAAACCACCCCAGGTCCCTTCCTGCCACCCAGAAGGTAGCATTGCTCTTGGAGATTTGCATATGCTACAAAGCCTGAACATACTCCAGGGTATGCTTTTGTGCTGTAAAGAGGTAGAGAGACAAGGAATTGTCAAACTTCCTGTTACTGGTTTTAAGCTAGCCCCCCTGAGCTCAATAAATACTTAATTTGAATTGCAAGTAAAAAATAAACTTTAACAATAAATAAAGGTGTTTTTAGGTAAGGGGAATTACAAAGGATAGGGGGGATTAAAAAAAAAAAAAAAAAGAAAAAAATGAAAAAAAAAAANAATAAAAAAAAAAAAAAAAAAGTACAAAATGAAAAAAAAAAAATACAACTCCTAGAAGGGAGTGGATGAAAGTTGAATCCAAGCGGTGAAGTTGGAAATTGGTGGTAGGTGCAGATGGATGCTGGTGGGGTGCAGTGAGTTAAGAGTTCCAAATATGGTTGCTCTCCCCACATGTTTGTTGGAGAGCGTGTGGTGAAATAGCAGCAGGGAAGCAAGACACTGAGCTGGTGAGGAAGCAGAGGCCAAGAGGAAGAAAGAGGAAGTTCATCTCCCCCTTTATAGGGGTCTCAGCAGGAAGTGGGATGGACTAAACACAACACCTGGGGGCAGGTCAGACCACCCCCAGGGAGGAGTCAGGATCTAGTTCCAGGTAAGCCCCTCCAGGAGGGCTTAACCCTTTACATTTCCCTTGCCCAGCACATTTTTCCACCCAAGAAGTTCTTTAGGCCAGAGAAATTCCCATAGAACCTGACAGCAATACAACACTGGGCTGAAGAGGTTGCAGCCCCCAAAGCTGAATCATCTAGGGCAATGTTTCTGGCAGCTGCAAGCCTGGCCTCAACTCCTGGAAATAAAGCTGCTTTCTGGCCCTGAAACAGGCTGGTTTCTAACCCAGGTGCTTCAGCTGGACATCAGCTACTGCTGCTGGTGACAGACTGTCTCACACACTGTCAGGCGCCACTGAGATGCACTCAGTGGGTGCCATGCAGTTTGTGTGTCATTATTTGCCAAGAAACTAGAATTTGTTATTTCCAAGAATCCACAGCACTAAGCTTTGAGCCTGCATCTGCTTTCAAAAATACAGGCAGATCCCAATACATGTCTTCAGCCTCATACAGAAATCAGAGTGTTCTTAAGGTTAAACATGTTTGGAGAAAAGGTTCTTCCTCCTTTGTAAAGATGGCCTTAACTGAGTAAATGATTTAGATAACTTTTTGCAGGAGAAGTCTCAGAGCCCTAGCACTGGAATTACAGTCACAGTTCACAAACAGTTGTTTTGTAAATGTTGGTGCTATTTCCTCCACAAGTAGGGTCAAGAGACCTGTTGGTGGATTTCTCTTTGAACTCAGAGGGCTCCTGTTTTTATGTTTAAATTATTTCATGCCGCATCAACAGCTCTGGTTATAAGGCAGCTGTTGCTCTGGTGATGGGAGGCAAAACAGTAGCTGTGCACCTCCTTCATCTAGAGAAGTGTTTTGTCTCAGGATTGAACAGCTGTCTTTCATGGTGCAGAGAGTGACAAATTATAGTCATGGATTTTTTTTCTAAACAAAGTGATGAAATTCTGTAAAAAAACCTTTCAGGATTTGTCCTGACATCATTGACTTAACATAAACACTTCCATCCCCAGAACAGATGACTCCGCTTTTGCCTCCTCATAGTGCATTTGGGAGGTGATGGGAACATGGCAGGTGCTCACTAGCTGGTTGTAAGAGGCATCTCTGGGTAACACTGCCTTCACCTCCCCATTTGCCTGCACTTGGCATGGGAAGCAGCAGAGGCTGAATGCTCATCCCAAGCTCTGCTCCCAGGGCACTCCTTCAAACTTCTATGAAATCAAGGAGCCAAACCTACATTGTCGGAAATGGGCTGGTGCAAAATGTTTCACAGCTACAGGCTCAGCAGCTCCTCTTACCAGGGGTGAGCCAAGGGGGGTGTTTTTTGGTTGCCAGGAAGGGTGGGGTGGTCTGCCCCAGCCAGCCACAGCTGATGATTTAAAATCACTGCTGTTCCTGCTCAAGATTATCTCCAGCAGATCTCAGCCGTTGCTTCCTGCTTGGTTGTGGGATGGTGCAGTTTCCCCCCTGTTGCCTGCCTTTGGTGGAAGGCCCATCCTGGGGCAGGATAGTTCAGTCCCTTGGAGGCATGGCTCGGGCCTGCTATGCTCCCCAAAGTATTGGGGAGCAGGAGCATGGCCGGGAGAGCCCTGTGTGTCCCAGCACACCCAGCGCAGGGAGGATGCAGCTGCCCACTCTGATCTCGGTGCCCAGTCTGCAGGTGAGGTGAGGCGTGGTGGAAAGGCCAACAGGCAGTTGCAGAAGCCAGCCAGGAGCCCTGCATTGCAAGCTGGGATGACAGGGGACAGACAAACGCCTTCAGCCAGAGGAGAGGGCTGTGACACCTCCCCCCACCCCACGCTCTCCCAGGCCCTTGCTCCATCTGTCAGCATCGCCTAAGTCTTCATTTCCAGTGCTGCTCTGCTTCCAATTTGAAACAGCACAGTATGACAGGAGCAGCACAGCCCAAGTGATGAAGCAGCAGGTTTACTGTGCAATTCCCTATTTACCTACTTCTAACTACAGCATCTTCTCTTGATCTTGATCTGATGAGAGCAATCTCTTCCCGTTGGGAATCAGGTGATAGGTGTTTCATCTCCTGCTTGGGTTTGCTTTGGGCTCCTGCATCACTGGCTTTGCCATCAAAGTTGTTCCGTGCTGGCTTGTGAGCAAAGTGCTCTCGTGCCACAGTTTGTTGCTTGGTTGACAAACAGACATCTTGGGCCCCAGGCAAATTCATAGTCGTTACTTAATGTGTAAGCAGAAATCAAGTGGCTAATAGTGATGCACCTTGTAAAGTTTCTGGGAGGGGAAGCTGTGCAGGGAAGCATGAAAGCACCTCGGGTTTAAGCCCTGTGTCCACAGTCATAGGTGGAAAAGGAACTTGAAGTGTGTCCAGACCTTTGCTGGGGTTCACATTCCCCAGTCTGTGCCTTGTGAAGCTGTGGCAAAGGTCAGGGGCAGGACATCTGGGCACAGGCGATGCCAAGGCTGGAATCTCTCAGGAGACGGATCATGACACCTCCGTGTCTCCCTTCCCCTTCCTGGGCAGGAACAGTAATCCACTTCTGCACGTTGCATCTGGATGGGGACAGGCTTGAGTCCTGGATGACACTGCTGGTTCTTTGGTGACCTAGGAAAGCCACCTTCAGCCCACTCGTGTGGTGGGGTCAGTGCTCATTTCCTCTCTGCCTCTTGCAAAGTGGTCGGAGTGTGGGAATTAAAAAAACTGTGTCACCCGCATTATTTTCCCCTGTAGATATAGTAAGGTTTTGTCCTTTAAAAACAAACAAAAAGTCAGCAAGAGTGAGGAAAAGAAGAAAGCACTCCCTTTCTTACCTGATGTGCCTTTGAATTACAGAGAGTTACCAGGGGCATTTTCCCAGTATCCTTGGGAGGGTCAGAGATTTGCTTTCTAGGCTCAGCAGCAGAGGTCCTGGGAGGGCTGAGGCAGGCTGAGCTCTCTCTTCATTCATTAGTCCATGGCCAGAATGCCCCTGTACAGGCATGGAAAGATAGGCATTATCCCGTGGTCCTCATGGGTACAGCTGTGCTGAGGCTCTCTCTAGAAAGGGAGGAACATCAAATGCTTGTGCCCAAACCTTTCCAGCCTTTTGGTTCCAGTGCAGTTATCTGGGACTAACAGAAAGCAGGTTTGGGCAGTGCAGCACCAGAGACCTCTTTGACAGAAACTTCAGAGTTATTACCTCCTTAAAGTAGTGTAGAAAATGTCACCCTCTATGCACAGAGGTGTCACAGAGCCCTGGAAACCCTGAACTTTTAAGTGCTGCTACTGATGAAAACCACTTTGATTGGCATCCTCTATTACCAGAACAGGGCTACCTGCTTTGCAACCTTGCTGAGGTGGAAGAAGACCTGGTGAGATGCTGGTTTCACATGGGGTCACAGAGAAGACTCAGATGCTGTGGCTGCCAGTCCAAGGCATCCTGTGAGAAACCCTGATGCAGAGCCTGTCCTAGCTCCGGTAGTGCTGCTCTTGACAGGGCTTTGCTTTCAGGCTGAGCTGTTGAGGGCTGCTGGTGGCTGGAGGAAGTGTTTGTCTATCTGTTTGTGTCTTTGTCCCTGCCAGCCAGCAGGGATAGAATAAAAAACCCCTGAGCAGCTGGGCTCCTCTACAGCCTCACTGCTGACACACTGACTTGTGTCACACGCTGCGTGAGCCATGGTGTGAGCCCCTCGCTTTCCCTCCCACCCCTGGTCTGGGCACACACACCTCCCTCCCAACCCGAGACGTGTAGTGTGGCTGCCCATGGGCACTCGGTACCTCATCCCCAGGATTAGGCTGCCTGTAGCAGAGCTGCAGTGTCTGGAGGCCAGCTGCTGCCTGCAGCCCCCTCCAGTGACCAGCTTTAAGGCAGGGACATGCTGACACGACACTGGCAGAGCAGTCAGATGTGCTTCCCTCCCACAGCAAATCTGCTCCCTCGCGTCTCGGTCCTCAGTCGTGTGGAGAAAGGCTCCCGTGCCGCACCTGCGCAGCCTCCAAGCTGCTTTGAAAAGTAGAATCACCTGGCAGAGCCTGAGCCACTCCACTAAAACCCTTCCTCAGCTCACCTTTTAGTGAAACAGGGAAATAGGGTACTCAGTGTTGGTTTGAGCTGGTAAGGTGAACAAGAAATATTGGGAAGAAGGAGAAAGTGAGGCTAAGAGTTTAGCATGAGAAATGCTTCTGGATTTGGGAGTGCTTTCTGATCCTTTGGGAGATGGCTGGCAGGTTTGGCGGTGGAGACTGGTGAATGAGTTTGCTGGTGGGGACTGGGTGGAGACTAGTGATTGTGGTGCTGAGCGCTGGGTGGGTTTGGTGTTGGAGGCTGGGTGGTGGCAGCAGCTGGTGGGTTTGGTGGTGGGAGCTGCCGCTGGCTCCAGGAAGGGCTCCATCATGACTCTGGGCTCCATCTGCTATTCTGGTCACTCAGGACAGGAGAGGTGGTGTGTGGCATGGAATTACTGGGCACCAAAGCCAGCTCAGTTCAAGTCACTGCTGCACTTGCACGGCTTGTTGTGAGGCTTCTCCACTGGTTCAAGTGGTTCCTGCTATGGTAATTCCCGTAACATGCAGTTAAAATCCTGTGCTACAGCAGTTTAAAGAGGTTTTTTTCCATTACAGAGTTCACGCTTGGTCTCTTTGGACCAGGAATGGTGCCAGGCAGATGGACACCATTTTTTCTTAGGTGTTCAGTGTCTGGCAGGAAAGTTCCCAGAGAGGGAGGCCCTTCTGGTGTGGGGATGGTGTCACAGATCACAGAATGTCAGGGGCTGGAAAGGACCTCCAAAGCTCATCCAGTCCAACCCCCCGGCCAGAGCAGGATCTCCTGTAGCAGATCACACAGGAACACATTCAGGCAGGTTTTGAATATCTCCAGAGAGGGAGACTCCACAACCCCCTTGGGCAGCCTGTTCCAGTGCTCTGTCACCCTTGCAGGGGAAAAATCCACCTCATATTTAAATGAAGCTTCCTATGCGTCACCTTCCACCCAGTGCCCCTTGTCCTGTCCCTGGGCATCACCCAGCAGGCCTGGCTGCAGCCTCCTGCCACTCACCTGCACATCTTTATAACCATTGCTGAGGTCACCTCTCAGTCTACTCCTCTCCAAGCAGCACAGCCCCAGCTCCCTCAAACTCTCCTCATGACAGAGAAGTTCTGTTCCCTTCGTCATCTTTGTGGCTCTGTGCTGGACTCTCTCCAGCAGTTCTATGTTCCTCTTGAACTAGGGTGCCCAGAACGGACACAGCACGGGTACAGCCTCGCCAGAGCAGAGTAGAGAGACAGGAGAACCTCTCTTGACCTACTAACCACAGCCTTTCTAATACACCTCAAAATGGCACTGGCCCTGCTGGCCACCAGAGCACATTGCTGGCTCATGGGCAACCTCCCATCAACTACGAGCCCCAGGTCCTTTTCCCCTTTGCTACCTGGGTCAGTCCTCAGGTCAGTGTCTTTTCTGGGCTGTCCCCACGTCGTGGTGCTAACGGTGTCTGCTGAGGAGACTGGTGTCCACCACATGCAGGCTGGTGTTGGGGTAGTGATTTCCTTGCTGACTCCATCGCTCTTGCAGGGTGCAGAGCACGTTGGGTGCTGCCACCAGGTAATTTAAATTATTCCTAGTGAGCTTTGAAATCAAATTGTACCAGACCTGCTTCCTGCCCAGCTGCTCTGGCACACAGCAACACAGAGTTTCCCTGTGGCTTAAAACCCCAGAGCAGGCACTTGCCCTGCTGCAGACAGTGCTGCTTGGTGGGGGCGGTGCTGCCCCTCCTGCCCCACCCAGCCTGCCCAGCCTCACTTACCCTGCCGCTCAGGTGATCCAAGGAGAGGGTAGAAGTGGGAGAGTTGTGGCACTGAGGCTCCCTGTGGGGAAGGGAGTTGGCAGTGTGAGGGGCAGCGTGGGCAAGGAGCCTGCGTGGGTCACGGTGGCTCGGCAGCAGCGCACTGGCTTCAGCAGAGGCTTTTGGGCATTTCCCTTTATATGTTTCAGACATAGCCACCATTAGTCCTTTAACAAAGAGAAAGTCTTCATTATGCAAATTCTCATCTTAAAGCTTTATTCATGTGCTTCCTGGCAGGCTTTTCCTTTAATCTCAAGAGCGAGATTGCTTGGAATTACCATATACCCTTGTTAATTGCATGAAAAAAATAAATTCAGCAGAGGTTGTTTTTGCCATAATCAAGAGTGATTTTGATTAGTACTTCTGGAACTCAAAATGTTTCTCTAGGAATGGGGAACGAAGGTGGCAGTGTTGCCTTGTCCCCTGCAAGGAGCAGGGGCCATGCCAACCAGGGAGCTGTGTCACACCACTGTCCTCTGACCGTGCTCTGGACTAGGGCAGTGTGTCCATCAGCCATCAGTCCTGCTGCTCTGGTGGGTGCAGGTGTTGAGTTTCACCCCGTGTTGCTTCCCAGCAGAGCCCTGCCTCCCCCTTCATCTTTATGAGCTGCCAGCAGGAATGTTTGTACAGGAGCATGTCCCTGGGCAGTCAGTATTCCCTGGCAGTGGCCAAAGATCTGGAGGAAGTTCAGTCTACTTTTCAAAGCAGAACTAATTTCAGAAGGAGGTCCATGTTCAGGAGACAGCCTGAACATCTCCATGTCTGAGAGACAGACCTCCATCTCTGGAGAGAAGTCCAGCTTCAGTGAAGATGTTCTTACCCACCTGCCCCATGGGTGCTGTTCCCACAAACCATTTGTAACATCCCAGTTCCAAAGGGCTCTGCTCTCCCTACACGCAGAGGATTGTGCTTTGTTCTTAGCAGTCAGCAGTCACTCAGGGGTCGCAGGCAACTAGGCACTTGCAAAGCAATTTCCCACTTTTGGTAGGTGGCTGAGGCCAGCACCCAGGCAGTGGTGGTGGAGAGCATCGGTAAGTCTGAAGCCCTCTGGTGTGTGCAGGCTGGAATCACCAAAGAGGTCCTTGGGGGCCCCCAGTGCTGTCAGGCACCCCAGCTGCTGCAGGGTGGACCTGCACGCACAGAGAAGCAACCATTGGCTCCCCGCGTGCTTGAGACAGCAGGAAACACCACTGTGAGGATGCAGCAATGGACACAGGCCTGCACCCAAACCTGCTCCATCCTCAGCACCCTCCCCAGAGGTGCCAGCACAGCAGTGGGTGCCCTGCAGAGGGAATCACCTGGGTGTGCCAGCACCAACTCAGAGCCGCGCAGAGGAGGTGGTCGCTCGGGAGATCCTGGTGCCTTTGGTTAGCTCAGCACATGCTTTCCTTCTGCTTTCCCACAGACTGCCCACTGCTCCTGAGGCAGGTGGAGGAAAGTCAGGCAGTTTGAATTAGCTTTGCTGCCCCTCTGCCTGCTTTGCATTCTCCCCTAGTCTCCTGGGCTGTCAATCTGGTACTGTGGCGGGCTCTCAATTCCCAGGGAAGCGGAACACATATATATTGCACAAAGAGATCCGTGGGCTGGCACTGCAAATGGAGCACACCTCACTCTGAGTGCCGCAGACGGCTTAGCAGGATCCTGGGTGTGAGTTATGATACTGCAATTCAGGCTTTGTCAAACAGTGGGGCTTAATTAGGATATATATATAATTGTAAAAACTAAAAAGCTGACGAGTACAATTGTGCGTTCAAACTGCCTGCTACAGAAAATAATGAGGAGAGAATACATTAAGGCACAGCCTCCTTCTACCTTCAAAGAGCAGCAAGCTCTGATTAAAAATCCCCCCGGCAAGGCGAGGGGACTCGTTGAGAGGCAGGGGAGCCTGCGGCGCCAGCTCGGCCCTAAATCTCCTCTTGTACAGCCTCCTCCCGCCACAGCTGGAGCCTTTGAGTCCCCCATATCCCTGCCCTGGAGTTGGGAGAGTCACGTTAGGTACCAGAAGATGTCCTGTATTGGTTTCTTCTGATTGTCACGTTAAGGGAAAATATGGAAAACACATCATGTTTGCCTATTTCCTGCCCACCATACACCTGCAGTCCTGCAGATGCTCCAGAGCCCTTGGCCAGCTGGCACCCAGGCCTTGAATCGCCTCCCACCAGCCACCAGGGAGGTGTGCTTGGTCCCAGCCACCGGGGAGGTGTGCTTGGTCCACCAGCAGCCGGGGAGGTGTGCTT
>VWZI01021552.1:17267-37200 GCA_013396835.1 Psilopogon haemacephalus
TTTCTTGCTGCTGTCCTTACTAAAATAACCTTCCTTGCCATCGAGACTATTCCTAGCCAGACACAAACAGGATTCAGCATTGGACTTTGGGGGGAAAACGAAAGCTATGTCACTTTTTCATCAACATCAAAAAACGTGGACATGCATATGGACATTTCTGTGCAGTTTCTTTTCTTTTTTCAAATGGAGTCACCTGTCAAAGTAAGGCCTCTACATACAACACCATACACACACACACACACACACACAGGGATTCCCAACAATCCTGCCCATCTGGATGGTGTGTCTGGTTTTAAAAAGAGGAAAATTCCAGCTTCCACTACTGCTGTAACACTGTATTGATTCGCTATCCAAATCAGCAATGTGTATTCCTGAAGAAAAGTCTGTTGCAAATTAAGCAATATTAGCAAGGTCGTTTAAAACTGGAACTTATGAAGGAAAAAAAAAAAAAAAAAGCCAAGCAAGGTGGGGCCGGAGGGGGATTAAAAGTGAACTCGAACTTCAGCTGGTCCATTCATTCTCACACAGAAAAAAAAAAACAGTAGCCACGGAACCTCAAAGGAATTAAAATCTACGCTTCCTGTTCTCAGACTTTAATACCAAGGACAAAAGCTATCGTACAGAGTATTTTGGAAGTCAAAGGCCTTGGAGGTGGAGGGGAAAGTAAGGGAGGGGAGGGGGGCAAGAGAGGGAGAAAGCAGCGTATTGTCTCATCCCATTACCTCAGCATTATGTGTACATAAGATTATCTATGATAGAAATGTTTACTAATAGCAGGGAGGGAAAAAAAATTTTAAAAACAAAACAAAACAAAAAAAAACCCCAACAACAACAAAATAAAAGACTTCCCACTCCAGACTCACTGGAAGGAGAAAGCTGACAGCCCCTCCTCACAGAGATGGCCTATTTGATGACAGGCACTTTGGCAATGTAAGAGGAGGTTACCCTTTCATCATGTTAACTCTTCCCCTCCCAGCTCTCATCTATATAATTTGTCTCAAGTCTTCAGGAAAACTTGGATCAAATTAAATGCGTGTAGGACAACCTGTGAAAGCAGTTAGCTGCGGCTGTGAGCAGAGCTCGACCTAGAGCGAGATTTTCTTTTAGAGGAGGAGGGAGATGGGGAAGAAGCTATCAAGCTGGAGCGGTGACTCTTCTGGGAGTAACTCTTCTTAGGCGTACGGCTGCGGGAACGGGAGCGGGAGCGAGACCGGGAGCGGGAACGAGAGCGGGAGCGAGACCTGGACCTGGATCTTGACCTGGACCTGGAGCGGCTGTCCGACCGCGAAGATCCTGTAGACCTGGACCTGCTGCGGGATCTTGAGTAACTCCTTGACCGAGATCTGCTTCTGAAGGAACACAGGTAAAAAGCTGTAGCCTCGCTCCCCACTCCATTCAAAACACTCCCTTCAAACTGTCCTCTGTGCAGCACTTTCATTGCAGAGCACTGCCAAGACATGTTGCTCTCCAGCACAACAGCATCCTAGGCCAAGGCCAGCAGGAACTGCTAGCCTTGACATTCTTTGCTGGCCTGGCAAAACAGGAACTGCCTAATAAAAGATGTTTTCCTCTGCCTAATAAAAGATGTTTTCCTCCCACTCCCGACGGGAGAAGATAAATTAATTTTTAACCATTCCAAGCAGAGAAATGAAAATTCAGACCTCTCACGTTTATTCTCACAAGAGGCAGCCAAGTAACTGAGTTAAGAGTTGCTTCAGAGATGCTACAGCGATCTCCAAACACATAGAACACCAGGCACACTCTAAGGCCTAAGAGTTTAAGACCTCCCCTAGTTAACTCTCCCTTTTTTCGTGGAAAGAAATGGATTTGGTTTTAAGAGAGACAATATAAAAGAGCTGCAGCTAAGAAGTCTTTTTAAATTACTGAATGGCAGAACTGCTTCGGCTGTAATGCAAGCAGGCTAAAATGGATTTGGTTTTAAGAAAGACAATAAAAGAGCTGCAGCTAAAATTTGTTTTTAAATTACTGAATGGCAGAACTCCTTTGGCTGTAATGCAAGCAGGCTAAAATGGATTTGGTTTTAAGAAAGACAATAAAAGAGCTGCAGCTAAAATTTGTTTTTAAATTACTGAATGGCAGAACTCCTTTGGCTGTAATGCAAGCAGGCTAAAATGGATTTGGTTTTAAGAGAGACAATAAAAGAGCTGCAGCTAAGAAGTCTTTTTAATTACTGAATGGCAGAACTGCTTTGGCTAAAATGGATTTGTTTTTAAGAGAGGCAATAAAAGAGCTGCAGCTAAGATTTTTTTTTTTTAATTACTGAATGGCAGAACTGCTTTGGCTGTAATGCAAACAGGTTAAAACATTTTCTTTTACCCTCACCAAAAAATTTGGCTTTCACAACTAGGAGAAACACTTCCCAGGACTGTGAAGCAACTTCCCATTAAAGGCTTTTAATCATTAAAATAATAAGGGGTTTGGTAAAGTCCTTTAATTTAAAAAGCAAGTTTTATGATTTAAAAAAAGTAGTATCTCCTTTCTCACATCCCAAAAGTGTTCTATTTACCTTTGTTTTCAGCAGGTTAGGTCTTACCTTGTTTACACTACTAGAAAGAGGTTCTCTGAGATATTTAGCTTGGGGCCAAAGAATTAGATGATAGCACTTTGGCATCAATGCTACCCCAAATCCATGCCCTCAGCACAATTTTATCAAGTCAGGTGACCTACCTATGCCTTCTGTGATCCTCAGTCAGCTTAATTCTGCGTCCATTCAGCTCAGTGCCATCCAATTTTTCCAGTGCACTCTTCATATCACTGTAAGATGCAAACTCCACAACCCTGTATAGCATCAGAAAAAAACGAAGAAAAACAAAACAAAAAACCCCAAACAACCGAATCAGAAAGTTTCAGTGAAACTGAAAAAAAAAAACCAAAGAGAACCAAACTTGGGCCTTTTTCAATCTGTTGATTCCCAGCTTGATGTTTTGTCTTGTGAAAGGTAATTTTTAACTTAGTTAACAGGAAAATCTGGCACTAACAGTCCAACTCATCAATACCTTTCACATCTCCTTAAACATTACCAGAGCTCTAAACTGCAATGAGATGGGAAAAAATCCAGGAAGCTCCACAAACCTGCACCAGCTGAGGAAGTATCTTTCAGTTCTCTACTAAAATGCAATCTAAAGCTGACCAAGAAACAAAACAGACTTGCAGATTCTCCTGCTTTATTTAAACAGTGAACAGGAAAATCCCCTTTTAAAATCTGTCTTCCCCTCCAAAAAAGTCTAAGTTGCATTTGCTTGTATTAGCCCTAGAGTACTGTTTTGCCAGCACAGAGACTCTATTCATACTTCTCTCTCTACTGCTGCGTAGGGAAGGACCTTTGTAGTCTGTAAAATTAAGAAAGCAGAGCAGGCACTAGGTATGCCCTGTGGACACTACAGATGTTCACTTTCCTTGACTGGCTGTTGAATCAGTGCAAAGCCATAGCAGATGGAAGGCATTTTAGCCTCAGGAGTAAGATCACAAATCAAAGAATCGTAGAATCAGTCAAGGTTGGAAGGCACCACAAGGATCAGCCAGCTCCAACCCCCCTGCCATGCCCAGGGACACCCTACCCTAGAGCAGGCTGCACACAGCCTCTGCCAGCCTGGCCAAAAACACCTCCAAGGGAAGTGGCCACCATCACCTCTCTGGACAACCCATTCCAGCCTCTCACCACTCTCATGCTCAGGAACTTCCTCCTCACATCCAATCTGAATCTCCCCACCTCCAGCTTTGCTCCATTCCCCCTAGTCCTGTCACTACCTGACACCCTCAAAAGTCCCTCCCCAGCTTTTCTGTAGCCCCCTTCAGATCCTGGAAGGCCACCAGAAGGTCCCCTGGGAGCCTCCTCTTCTGCAGCCTGCACAGCCCCAACTCTTTCAGGCTGTGCTCACAGCAGAGCTGCTGCAGCCCTCTCAGCATCCTCAGGGCCCTTCTCTGCACACCTCCAGCATCTCCACATCCCTCTTGTCCCAGGAGCTCCAGCACTGGATGCACTCCTCCAGGTGGGCTCTCAGCAGGGCACAGCAGAAGGGGAGAATCACTTCCTTGGCCCTGTTGGCCTCACTGCTCCTGCTGCAGTCCAGGATCTGGTTGGCTTTCTGATTATGCATAAACAACTCTGAGTTGAATTCAACTGTTGAAAGGTATTCTCCCTTCCCTTTCTGCTCTGACACACTGGGCAGAGACTGAGTTCAATGTTACTTCTGAATTCCTACTCACTGACTGCTTGTGGATTGTTCTTATGGGTTATTTTTTCAATTGAGGAAATTTCTGCATCTAAGCCACACCACAGATCCATGTTTCATTTCTTTTATGTTTTAAGGATAACCTTGCATTGAACAGTTTCAGTTATCACACAGATTTATACACACAAAAGGAGTTTACCCTTCATTCCTGTTGTTTCGGTGTGCATCCACATAGGTGACCTCCCCTGCCTTTCTCATGACATCCTTCAAGTCCTGCACCAAAAATTAACATTTTAGTCTTAACCAGGACACAAGTTGATGAGCAGCAATACCCCCCCAAAACTTTCTCTGCTAAACCTGCTTAATGTCTTTATATTTATATATGTACATATAATTCAGAGAAGTTTCTGAAGCAGCCTACGTAACAGCAGCTCTGTACAGAATCCCTCATTTTTACAACTACAGTGAAAATACTACTTCTAAAATAATCCTGCATCCCAAGCCCAGCTGTTAAGAAAAGACAATGCAACAGTTCAAATACCAACATATGCACTCAACTCAGAAGAAAAGCAGCATAACATTAAATGCCAATTTTCATGACTAACAACCCAGCTACATGACAAGACAGACAAATTCTGCCTATATGCTCACCTCCCCCAACCTCACAGCAAAATCAGAATGCCAAAAGGTGTAATTAATTAGACCTTCTGGCATTCTCTTAATTATCATTAATAATTTTGCAATGGGAAAAAAAGTTTTCTTCCTATTTCACTTGATTCTGTCACACTACAGCGCCCCATGAACAGACCTGCATTTAACTAACAGTAGATTTGTATTTAACTAATAGTAATTTTAGAGCAGCTAAGGCAGCCACTCCAAAATCACTGCCTCAGCAATAGGATAAAGTACAAACAAATAATGTAAAAGGTCACTAAAAAGCTAAACATTTGTCTAAGCCAAAGAAGTACTTTTACCAAACAGTATCTGGTATTTTAGAATCCCAGACTACTTACCACGACATGCCACAAGTGGCAGATGACATTAGAAGGTACCTTAAGCAAACTGTTGCTTGTCCAATACCTAGCTGGCCAAGAGGAACTTTCTTACATGAGAAAGGCAGAGTGATGGCTCATAGCAATATGCTTCACCGAGGTACCAGAGGCCCTGAAAGCACTGGACATAGTCTCCAGAGGTGGCTAAAGAACCCGAGGATGATCTGCGCTAGCCAATCGAGATCAAACCCAGGCAAACCAAGATCTAGATCGCCAAAAAACAGGAGTGTCATAGGAACCAAAAGGAAAAATTCAGTACAGGCTAAACCCTAGAATTTCAGTCACTAGAAAACCCCCAAATCTTTGGTTCTTTTTCCTCCACACAAGAAAAATGAGAGTTAGCTATAAGGAGGTTGTTAGAAGAGGTTCAAAATGCACTTGGTTAGAAATATGCTTAGGGAAGACAAGACTACAAAACAGAAAGCCCAGAAAAAAAAACTTTACATAACATTTGCCACAGAACATAAGGCAGCTTAGTTTTACCTGGTGTTTCAAGTAAAATCCAATAGTTTTATTTTAAAAACTGGCATATGCAACCATAGAATGGTTTAGGTTGGAAGGGACCTCAAAGCTCATCCAGTTCCAACCCCCCTGCCATAGGCAGGGAAACCTCCCTCTAGAAGAGGAAATTAGTGGATATTTTCCTCATTTCACATGTACTTAACGTAACAAAACCTTAATAGCAAACGAAAAATGAGCCCTACAGCACCTTTATAAAATTACACATCAGTAAGTTCATCCCAATGTAGAGACAAAGAACACAATTTCAATTCTGCCCAAGTTTAACTGGACCAGGACTGGCAAGTTGAAAGGAAACCAGAAAATGTTAACCTACATAATGATTTTCTAATTCAGTAACTTTAAGCTTTAAAAATGAGGACACCCTAAGCTTGCCACACTATGTACTGAATTCTGAGGATCAGCATCATCATGAAGCATCACTTGTAATAATAATGGCAACATGATTAAGATGCCAACATACTCTTATTTTGAGCAAGCAAGTGTGCATGTGTTACAAAAGCTCAGAGTATCTAACACTATTACAGGAATTAGTTACTTGTGGAACCAGAGGCACAGTCAGATTTCATCTGAAGTTTACTCCTCTGGTTACACCTCAAACAGCACAAGAATACCCTGTGGTCCTTAGCAGCAAAGAAAGTGTTGGACAACCATAAATAGGAAATCCACGTATTAAACAGTTCATCTGGATGTACCCCGGATCTTGCTTTGCCCAACTGCTTGAAAATTCATTCACAGATACTGAAAAAACTGAAGTGGCAGGAATGTTCTGAACGTGCAGAAATGCAAGGAGAATTCTGACAGTTTGCCTGCTACTTAGATCTGAGATTATCTATTAGCAGTGCAGTCAGTAATTGGAGGAAATACATTTTAAGACAATTTTTGTCGGTGTTTATTTTTTATTTTTGGTAGGTTGTTTTTTTAACTTTGGGTTTTTTGGTGGCTTTTTAAAACATCTGAACACTACAACTTTTAAAGGAGAAAAAAAAGCTGTCCAAGCATGAGGAGATGGCACACACCAAAGAGGAAATTAGGGGCCTAAGTTTTAAAGCAAGGATCCATACCTATTACACTTGCTAGCAGCTCAGGAATTAGAAAGGAAGAATAATGCCACTACTGTTAGTGGATTAAGCTACTTTAATCTGTTGTGTAAGTAGCACAGTTGAAAGAATTTGAAAGACTACAGCCAGTAAACAAAGCAGTATGGCTTGAAAAGTATGAGGCTTGACATGGATGTTATCTTCATATGTTTTCTATTTAGGCAGGTATCAAGAAGTAAAGTTTCTTATGCTAACATACAGTATTTAAAGAGAGTGATTAAAACACTTAATTAGAATCCTGAAGATTCATTGGTAAGAAATCTGAATTGAGCTTCAGTTTACAATGTTAAGTATACATAAAGCCATTATAAATATTGACAAGAAAGTTACAGAATTTGGGGTTAGGTTTTTTATGAATTTAACACCAAACAGCATGACAGGACTTATGCTTCTTAACACTCCATGCTAACTTACTTCTCTGGTCCCTACTGTCATTTCCACAAGTGCTGTGTTCTATAACAATCTCTTCATATACACTGTGGCATACCCAGAAAATACTTAGATTAAACCCAGTTGCCCATCACATCAACTCAGAAGCCGTTGGGTTTTATTTTTTTGTTATTCAGTAATTAACACAACTGTGCAATTATGAACCTTTTGAACCTGTCAAGCAGAAGATAAGCTTAGTTCAACCGTTTATCTGCTGGACTGTACCCAAGCTCTTATGAAACACAGCAGCAGAGCTCCAGACAAGACAAACAGCCTCCTCTTGTGGACTCAGCTGCAAGATCAAGGCCTGGAATATTCGATGAGTTCTACTGCACCTTTCAGTACATGAATTAATGTACCTTTATGCAAAGAATACAAAGGTTAGTGAACAAGACCAAACTCACCTTTAGTAAAGAGAGTCTGTTGTTATGCCCTTAAAAACTTCCTATAGACTATAATATGCAGAACACAACTACATGAATTGATTATATGGTTATTCTGTTAAAAACTAAAAATTAGCAAAACGTTAGCAAGGGATAGGGAAAAAAAGGGAAAAAAAAAGGAAAGATGGAAAAAAAAAAAAACTTCAAAAGAATTACTGAAAAATTGCTGGCATTAAAAAATATCCACAATAAGCAGACTTGGCATAGCAGCTTTCTTAAGAGCCCCTTTATTATATTACCTCAACCATGCATCATGTCACAAAATCATTTTGTAAACCAGAAGACCACAAAATTCACTCAAAATAAAGGCCTGCACTTCCAGGTGGAGCAATACCAAAGCAGTAGTGCATATTTGGAATGGATGTGACGCTTCAAGAAATCAGAAACAACCCAGAGTCCTCTCCAGTTTTATCAGCTGGTAAACAAATGTGAGCAAGAATCAGCTCCCACCTACAAAATCTAGTTCTAGAACTATTTGCACAGCTGTGAAGCCAAAGACTTCAAGTGTTTGTTTTATTAAGAACAGTTCATTAGTTACAAACCCCTGTAACCCAAACAAACTTGACCAATCTCATCAGCTTCAGGATCCCTATCTCCCATGGCAGCTTGAGTCCTGCTGACTCGCCTTGCCATGGCAGTATGAAGCATGCTTATGTCGATTGCTCTTCCTGGAACAACGCCAGGAGCCCTACATGTACCTGTAGTGTTTGTATAGCATTTTGACCAGAAGTTTGCTGCTGTAGCTAGATTAGGTAATTGGCTGGGTGCTGGCTTTCATAGATGTCCAAACAGAACACCTAGATCTTTTCTGACAGATCTAAGAGCTTCAAAGTAAACTGGAGTGTCAGGGACTATCACTTTAGTAAACACAGTGCCACCCATACAATGATCAAGGTATGCCCAGCCTGTGAAGCATGTTATCATCTGTGATTTTGATGCAACAAGCCTGATTTGTTCTACACATTCTCCTCCCTGTGTTTCAAGTACACAAGTTGACCAACCCATGGTTTTGAACTGACCCAGTTGATTGCAGGACCAGTATTGTAAAGCTGTAGAACATCAGCAGAACCACCTTCTGCTCTTCACTGTATGGGAGCCCATAAAGACTTGAAACATTTGTGTCTAACTTGCTATGTTCAATCAGGCTGTGAGGCTAGAACCATGCATTATGCCTTGGAAAATGCCAAGGCAATGCCGTATTGTAGATGCTACTTCTCTTTTCTCAAAGGGAGAAAACAATCTTCACCACTGTTCCCTTGAAAGCACCAGGATGGACCAGATGATCCTTGAGGTCCCTTCCAATCTGGCACACTATGATTCTATGGCAAGTGTTTGTATGTCAATTGTCAGCATTTACTGAAGGATTTTTGCCTTTTTTTTTTTTTCTAATTCAGGATAAATATTTATGATGGCTTTAGTAAGAAATTAGGCTGAGAGCAGACTACTTACAGAGCAGGAAAATAAGGTGTAAAAGAAAAAAAAAAAAAAAGAATATGGGAACTCACCTGCCAGCTGATACGGGATGAAAGGTTTTCAACTATGATCCTGTGTTCAGTACGAACAGGAGGTCCATATCGGCTAGAAGAGTTCAGAGGAGGGGGGGAAAAAAAATAATTCCTCATTTAGAATTTAAGAAGTCTGATGTTTGCTACATCAATTTGCCGAGAGATTTAAGTACATTCCTTGCTGCTGGATTGCAGAGTTGATTCTCCCTAGCCAATGATGTACTTTAGAGTCCACTACAAGACTAAAGCTGCTATTAAAAAGGATTTTGATGAAGAACTTCATACCTAAGCAGTCAACGTAGCTGCCATTTTGTCTAGATAGACAGCAACAAGCTGCCTAGCAGAACAAAAATAATGTAAAAAGAATTAGTTCAATTTTGGTATTTGGCAGGCCTGGCTCACCCATATGGTTTTGAATAATTAGTAATATAAAGGACAATTGGGAAAAAAAAAGTTTTCAGTTGGTAGGAGAAATTTTGCTTCACATCAGGAAGATAGAGACACGCTTCTCGTTCTGTGGGTAAAAATTACTCTTTACTAAAATGAGAGCTAGGTAACTGGTTGCCCTGAAATAAATGAAAGCTGTTGTTTTTTCACTTAGTCAAAAACCTGAAGACCTCCTAAAAAAAGAAAATGTGTCTCAAACGTGTTCACACAGAAGAGAACTGGAAATAATACTGCTCCTGCAGGTCATTTCTGTTCCCAATCCTAGTCATTCTGAATCCAAAGGGACCTGAAAATTTGGGAAAAGCTATACTAGCCTTGTGCTAGGATCCTAACAGTGGGACTAGTTTGTATTACTACAGAAAGATTCAAGAATACTGACCTTAAAATTATTCTCATCTTCTCCTCCCACAGAAAGATAATCCTGTGTCGTGCTTATTGATTTGTACACCGAAGCACAGGCAATTTCATTTCAGTGCATACCTCAGTGTCCCAATTTTTTTTTTTTTTTTTTTTTTTCAGAACATCCAGATCTTCCAGGCATTTAAACAGAGGTCCCAGCATCCCAAAACTGGCAGGCTGAGGCTCATTTTTCCATTATTGCAAACAGCAGTTCTCTTCCTGTCTGGCATCGGCAGTCTGACGCCATGAACATGACTACAGCGTCAGATGCCCACGGCCTCCAATCACACTTCCTACTTTAAAAGTCCACTTTTAGCCTGGACCTCGGACCAATTATACCGCATCAAGGTTACTGCCACTGAAGAAAAAACAATCTATTTAGCATACTTGCATATGCAAACTAGATGCTTCCAGACACTGGTTCGTAACTGGCAGCAATTCTGACTTTGAAACAAACGCTGGGGTTTATGGCAGTTACGTCTTTTGTGTTTCCTCCAAACTGCTCTGCACAGGCCATAGCTATAAATGTTTCTCCTGAGTAAATGATTCTGTACCACTGGAGACACTCAAAACCTACCTGAATGCATTCCTGTGTGAGCTACTCTAAGTGATCTTGCTCTGGTGGGGTGTTGGACTAGATGATTTTTCAAGGTCACTTCCAACCCCAAGCATTCTGTGATTCACACAGGTTAAGATATAAAGCACTGAGATGCCACCAAACTACTACACTTTGCATATATGTAAGTCTACAGAACTTTCACAAAGGCTACTGCAGGCTGACACAGGGTTCACCACCACTGGCTCAGATCACTGGAAGTGAACAACTCCACAAATACTCTACACTACAGGCATCCTAGATAGGAGCTAAATTCTGTTTCTCAGATTCTATTGTTGTACAGAGACCTTCTTCCAGCAAGGCACCTGCTAGGTCAGCAAGCTTAGCTGATTGGTGTTTAAACACCATACATGCTGTTATCTCCTGGCCTAGCACTGTTTCTCAAAGAGTTCCTTTTGTATGCTGTGCTGAAGTAAGCACTTTGACAGCCATACAAGTGAAATCATGAAAGCCTGTTTAAGTGCTCTACAGTAATTCTTCTTAGCCTGTGAGCTCGGTTTAAAGACAAAAGCCTCAACAGAGAAGCTGTGGCATTCTTCCTGATTTAGTGTTAAAAATAGACAATCCAACTGAAGTATTACTCCTTCACATCATTTACATAACAGTAGGAAGCAAGACCAATGCAGTGCCTAAAACATGGAGAGGGAGCAGTTCCTAATAGGCTTGTGAAGCTCTCATGAGCCAGTTCAACTGCTTTAGTATCCACATTCTCTTCAGCCAGAGGAGGTAAATAATAGCAATGAACCTCCGAGGTTGGAGAACATAAAATTTCATTCATGAAGCTATGCAAGGAAACAGAGCTTGATCCCTAACTCCAACCACAAGAAGAAAACAGTATTTTAAGTACAGTTCTTCAGTTAGTGTGTTTGTAGGAAACAAGAGTACACATCACTTACCTAGATCCACTCTGCGACTGGTAATAACTGAACCGCTGTGGGAATCTGCCTCTTCCTCTTCGGGCTCGAGCATGCTCAATTGTGACCCTTACAACACAAAAAAATAACAGGAGAAAAGCAAACAAAAAAAAAAAAAAAAAACAAAAAACCCCAAACATAAGCTTGAAGTATTTATCACTGACTTGAATCATCTGCAACTGCAAGCATATATGCACAACCAAGAATCATCTTGGCCTTGCAAGCAATGATTGATGTAACACGATGGCTGGCATTTTCTTCGAGCTAGAGAAGTGGAATGAGAACCTCTCTCATTTATCTCCATCACACATTCAAGGAAATTGCCACAGATCTTTAATTCAGATTGAAACAATTCAATTTGCTCATCGACAGCCCCAGAGTAATGACGGAGGAAAAACAGTACCAAAACAAGCAACAACCTAGTGAGTTAAACCCACCTTCCACGATCAAAAGAAAAATTACTGCAACATACAATGGCTACAGGCCACACAGTTGCAAAATGAAGGGCAACATTCAAAAGGCTGAGTGGCAGCAACTTACCTTTTTGAAGTCAACAACTATAGAGCAGTAAGTTCAATCCACTTCTACTAATATTTCTAGTGACAAGCCCTCAAATTTGCTTTGAAGAAGTAAGTGCAAGTGGAAAAAAACAGTCAGCTCTGCTCAAAAAAACCATCTCTCCTCCAGTCCCAAACTATTTCTGCCTTACAGGAGACTGCAGCCAGAGGCCCACTGAATTTTCTTAGGTACTGTTATGGAAGGTGTATTCCACCACAGAGCCACAAGATGCAGCTGCCACAGCACAAGCTAATGCACCTTATGTGGATAGAAAGCACTAATTCTGTTAAAGGAAATTATGATACCACACACTTACCTTTCATCACATAACTCTTTGCCATTGAGTTCATAAATCGCATCATCAGCGTCCCTGTGGTCCTCAAATTCCTAGAAAGAAAACAGGAATAGGAACGTATTTTCCATTATAGTATACTCAAATGTTAGAAAACATGTTTTCTTTATAAATTTCACATTTCTGCAGCATGTACCAGCCAGCACTTTGAAGGAGGAAGTCCATTCCTAGTACATTTATGACTGAAAAGTCAAGATGTTCCCATGTGGGACAGCAACGTGCCCTTGTAGCCAAGAGGGCCAATGGCATCCTGGGGTGCATTAGAAAAGTGTATCCAACAAGTCTAGGGAGGTTATTCTCTCTGTTCTGCCCTGGTGAGACCACACCTAGAATACTGCATCCAGCTTTGAGCTGCCCAATTCAAGAGAGGCAGGGGTCTGCTGGAGAGAGTCCAATGCAGCTATGAGGATAACCACAGGACTTGAACATCTCTTCCATGAAGAAAGACTGAGAAAACTAGGGCTGTTTAGTCTGGAGAAGTTTGAGAGTGGACCTTATCAACATCTGTAAATGTCTGAGGGGTGGGTGTCACGATGAAGATGATAGCCTGTTTGTGCTGGTACACAGTGATAGGAAAAGGAACAACAGGTATAAGCTAGAACACAGGAGGTTCCACCTCAACATGAGGAGATGCTTCTTTACAGAGAGGGTGATGGAGCACTGGCAGAGGCTGCCCAGAGAGGTTGTGGAGTCTCCTTCTCTGGACACTTTCAAAACCTGCCTGGGATGCATTCCTGCACAGCCTGCCCTGGGTGATCCAGCTTTGGTAGGGGTGTTGGACTCAATAACCTCTGGATGTCCCTTCCAACTCCTAACATTCTGGGATTCATGATAATTTCTTCTCTTTCCACACAGAATTCCCTTGGCTTCCCTCAGCTGTTTCAGTATTTTCAGTAAGTATTTTCAGTACCTAGATAAAATATATTCATTAAATTTCCTGGTTTATTAGAAAAATATCCAAAATACTTTTGGGAAAGAGGTAGGGTAGGGTTACTCTGAAGCACAGAATTTAAAATATATCTCTGCATACAGGGAAATCTGTTCTAACAGCATGGGCTGATCAACTGCAAGCAAAAAGCAGGAGAGCTGTGTACTCTTAAGGGATCTGATTCAGTTATTACTGAATTAGCAAAGAAAGTAACTAGGGGAAAAAAAAGCCCTTCTGATCTTTGTCTGCACAAATTCAGCTCAGTAGTTTGACAAAAAAGATGCCTGTGTAAGAAGAGTAAGAAACCCAAGCCCCACTTCAGCACTGGCCACCTGTGGGCCTGCATCAGCTGTACCATGCAGTTCCATACACTTAGCACTGGAATCAGTCACTTTGGCAGCAATGCTGCTTTAGTCAGCCCAAGTAACCTCTGCCCACTATCCATCCCACTGGCTCTTGGCAAAGCTCTTTGCACTGCACTGCAGGAAAACTAGGTCAAGAAACTTATCCAGAAGAAAAACAGCACTTTGTGCAGGAAGTGGGGTGAAAACGACGGTGTTGTTTTTCAACTGGCTCAGCTTGCTGGGTACGTCCATTATGTGGCTGAACAACCATGGCAACACCATGTGAGGCAACAGGAGAAAGGAAAGAAAGCAGCAAGACTGAGCAGCTGGCAAGGGACTACTTGAACCAGCATCGTGGTCGGAGAAAAATAAATTGTGGAACCTCAGTTTGAGAGCAACAACCAACAGAGAAGCAGCTTCTCAAGCTGAAGAAAGCATTTGCATAACTGTAAGCAGCTTTTCAGTAGCAATAGTGGCTTAAGCAATCTTCGCCCTTCTGCACTGAAATCTGTTTACAAGATAAACCATTGCCATGTTTGCATGATGATGCAAGCATTATCTTAAGAACATTCATTTAGTCCCAACATTTAGCACATAAAATGGTTAGCACATACAACTCCCATGAATTCAGCTAGTTTCTAACAAACTGAAATGCCTGCAAGTCTACCTAGTTTCACATATTAGCTCCATGGTCTGAAGTCTGAAAACAATTCTGCATTGCAATCCACAAAATTTAAATAAATATAGTTAGTTTCAAAGACCAGACAATTATTTCAATGGAGTACAATGAAACCTGCTTTTAATGCTCCAACCACATTCGATGAAAATAACTTGGTTTGCAAGGGGTTTTATAAATAGCCAAACCCAAAGATGAACTGACAGCACAGGACAAGTGAGGTACTACAAAGGCTAATGCTAGCCAATATATTTATAAACAACCTGGATGACAGGACTGAGTGTAACCTCACGGATTTTGTGGCTGACATCAAAGTGGAAGGTGAAATAAACATACCAGATGACAAAAACACGACATGGAGAGACCCTGATATGCTGAAGACAAGACCAGCAAGAACTACAAGTTTTAACAAAAGACAAATGTTAAGTCCTGCTTCTGGGATTGAATAATCCTAAGAAGCAGAATGGGCTGGAGCCTGAGTGGCTGGAGTGTAGCTCTGCAGAAAAAGACATGGAAATCCTTGTGGAGAGTCAGCTAGACATGAGTCAGCAGTGTGGCTTTGCTGCAAGGAAATGAAACTGTGTCCTGGGCTGCATCACTAAGAGAACAACCAGCAGACCAACGTGATTATTTCAGGCTACTTGCTGTTGGTTGGGCCACATCCAGGACACTGCATCCAGTTTTGGTTCTTCCAGCTCAAGACACTGAAAAAGACCAGCAGAGGGCCACCAAAACTGATCAGAAGGTTAAAGAAAGGTTGAAAGAGTCATGTTTGTTCAGCCTAAAAAAAGGCAGCTCATCGGGATCCAGTCAGAATCTTCCTAGAGCTCAGACACGGTTACAGAGATGGAGGAGTGCTTTCCTCATGGGGGTGCACAGTGATGCAGCAACAGGTAAAGGCAGGGAAAACGCTGGTGAGATGTGAGGAAAAAATTCTTCAGCATGACAACATTCTTTTGGACAGATTTATATGACTATTTAAGCCTATTACTATGACAATTATTCAAGCCTATTAATGAGCTCTGGAAAACAAAACAAAAACAAAACCCTAAAACAACAACAACAATATCAAAAAAACACTACAGAAAAAAACTCAATCAAACCCATATCTGCCTAGAAACTGGAGGAGAGGAAGGAAGGTTGGCTGACTCAGGTCATGTACAGCAGTCAAACAGAAGTTCTTCCTGATGAGTCAAGAGCCCCACCCCAGAAGATAAGAGGAATTCTCAGAGAAAGGCGATTGAGCAACTGGAAAGCACACACTGAATAAACTTAGGCTCACATTTAGGTCAGCCATTTACCTCCGGACTTTAAGAGGCAGCTATTTACCTGCTGGCAGTCACTAAGAAGTAGGTCATACTGCAGAGCAGTCACTAAACCAGTAGGTATAGAAGTCAAGAAGTAATGCCTGTATGCAAGCCTGTTGTTTTGTTCTTTTCCTGTAGCTTCACCCAAGGGATTGATCTTGGCAGACTGAATAGGAGCAAGCCTGCCATAGTGTGAGGGCAGTATCAGACATTCCAGTTTGAACTCTCTGCTGCGAAACAACTATTTCTCAGTTCTCAGGAGGTTAATTGCTAAGAAACAGCCTGATTGCAAGTCAACTCGGAAACCTATAAAGTTGTATAATTTTGGACAGTAGTTTAGGAGCTCTAGAAAGCAGCAGTAGGAAACTACAATCCAATAAATAGTGTATTTAATAGTCTGACCATTCACTGATGGTGAATGTGTGGCACTGTAGCTGCACAGGAGGTTAAGCTGCGTTGCTTACATCTAGCAGCAAGCACCTATTACACCTTTTGTCTTAGCCACCTACACAGCTTTTATGTCAAGCCATTATTTAGAGATCTGATCAAACAGAATAGAGGAGAGAGAGAGAGAAATATAAGTGGTTCTGTATACAGTTTCTTCCAGTTCAAGGCTGTCAAGTTTTGTGCCTTAAGAGGATATTTATACTGCCTTCAGAAATAAAGGATAAAATTTAAACTCAAGGAAGACTACGATCAGACAACATATTTAATGTAGATAGAGTTATTACCAAGTTCTGAGTACAACCTGGCCAAATCCAGGTAAAACTGTAATCCCAACAACCTGAAAAGCAGTCTAGCATTATACAAATATTAAAACAGTGAAATATGTTAATATTTTCCATTTACCCTTGGAACTGGTAGCCTTCCAATATCTGAAAGGGGCTACAGGAAGGCTGCAGAGGGACTATTCACAAGGTCTTGTAATGACAGGATGAGGGGTAATGGATTTAAACTGGAAGGACAGTGTGCTGTTCTGGAGCCCCCAGCAAAAGGACACAGAACTGCTGGAGAGAGTCCAGAGGAGGGCCACGAAAATGATCAGAGGGATGGAGCAGCTCTGCTGTGAGGACAGGCTGAGGGATTTGGGACTTTTCAGCCTGGAGAAGAGAAGACTTCCAAGAGACATTATAGTAACCTTCCAATATCTGAAGGGGGCCTACAGGAAGGCTGGGGAAGGACTATTCACAAGGTCCTGTAGTAACAGGATGAGGGGGAATGGGTTCAAACTGGCAGAGGGGAGATTTAAACTGGATGTTAGGAGGAAGTTCTTCACAGTGAGGGTGGTGAGGCACTGGCATAGGTTGCCCAGGGAGGTTGTGGCTGCTCTCTCCCTGGAGGTGTTCAAGGCCAGGCTGGATGAGTTCTTGAGCGACCTGATCTAGTGGGAGGTGTCCCTGCTTATGGCACAGGTGGCTGAGCTTTGAGTTCTCTTCCAACCTAAATCATTCTATAAAGAAGGGAAATTTAAACGAGATGTTAGGAGGAAGCTCTTTTCAGTGAGGGTGGTTAGATGCTGGAACAGGCTGCCCAAGGATGTTGTGGCTGCTCCCTCCCTGGAGGTTTTCAAGGCCAGGTCAGATGAGGCCTTGAGAGACTTGTTCCAGTGGGAGGTGTCCCTGCCTATGGTGGAGGGTTGGAACTGAATGATCTTTGAGGTCTCTTCCAACCTAAACCATTCTAAGATTCTGTAACTGTTATCCTCTTGGGAATCTTCCCTTCCTTGACATCAGCCGAGCAAGAGCAGCACCTGCAAGCAAGAGGCTGGAGGAGATGGTGCTACTTACCACAAATCCAAATCCATTTTTCAGATGGATTTCTCGTATGCGCCCATATCCTTTGAAGAACTTCTCCACATCCCGTTCCCGAGCGCGTGAGCTCAAGTGTCCCACGAAGACACGGCAGCCACTCATCTTAAGGTTGATGCTAGGAAAGAAAACAGCGCCCTTTATCAGATTAGCAAACTTAAAATAGGGTGATTAAGATCACTTTTACATCTCCCAAATCTTGGTTAAATAGGATTTGATTTTTACCGTCCTCCCGGTTTCTATGTTAAAAACACAACACTCCACAGCCAGAAGTCCCGGGTTTGTCCCTTTAAATCCTACAACTGAAAGGCATCTTAGATCTGAGGTGATGTCTTTGTTTACTTTTGTACCACAGAGCAAGAAAAACCTTCATTGTATAAGCTCAAAATTAACTGACTGGACTAACAGCAATTAAAAAAGATACATAATACTGTTACGCTAATCATTAGGGTAACAACAGAAACCACTCTCAGACTTCTTTCACCTGAAAGAACTGAGGTGATAAAAGTTCTATTAGCACCCAAAAGACAAACGGAAGTCATCAAATTGCTTAAGATTTGCACTGTCTGTATTTTAACTTCCTATCAAGTCAGGAAAAATAAAAACATTTTGTTATTGTGACATTTCAACAGTGGCAAAAGCAAAGGGTGTTTTTTTTGACAGATTTTCAAAACTATCAATTAATCCAGATATATAATTTGAAATGCTTTATGGAAGCTCTATTGTTTCACAGAATCATAGAATGGTTTAGGTTGGAAGAGACCTCAAAGATCATCCAGTTCCAACCCCCCGCCATAGGCAGGGACACGTTTACCTTGACTGTGTCACTTTCTCAGTTTATATGCTTTTAGAATTTTTTTTTTTTAATAACTGGTCAATATTAACTCTTTGTCTCACTCAGTGAGCTTGCTGTCCCACAAAAATCGCAGGAATCAGGCCACAGGGCAAGGACACACAATGTGATCTTATATTACAATACTGGTCTGTAAAGCAGAGAGTAAACAACTTAGCACCTCAGCTGTTAAAGCAGTTCAAGACAATCTGGATGCCGTATTTTGAATTAGCGTGACTTACCTTCGGTCTTAACACCCATTAAGGCTCCTATCGATTAGCTTGTTTACTCAGGCTCCTTGTGCTACCAGGGAAGCGCCGGAGCTTTGGAAAACAGGGTAGATGGCTTCTTGCAGGGCCAGGGGTAGAAGTGTAACGAACCGCGACCTGAGGCAACAGCTATTTAATCGCCTTCACGTGAAAAGTTGTGTGCTTCCCCCACGAGGGGCTACGTTGCCCTTTGTAACCATTCCCTCCTTTGTGCTCACCCTTGCAGACAAATGCCCACATGGAAATTCAGCCTGATCCAACTCCCTCGCCAAACACAGTCTTCAAATTTGTTTCCTTGATGCACCCTAACCATATAAATACCGGCAAGGCCAGCAGCGGGTATTAAGGGACAGACAGGCCTTTGCAGAGGAAATAAGGACAGACTTACATAACTCTCTGCTTTAAACCGCGACAAGAACAGTCACTTTGGCAACAGCACCCATTTGGAGAACACCACAGATCTGACAGATTAAAAGCAGCACATAGCCGCTGCTCAATACTTTTAACTAAAAAAACCCAACTAACTTAATTACAAAAACACAAGGTGGGGAAAAGCATCACGGAAGGAGATATGAACACGGGGCGGATGGAATTGATTGCCTCAGAAGCTGTCACAGATCGAACGCTAAGACACGCAAATTATCTGCCCATGCATTATTTACTCTAACACCGGGGAGCACAATGGATGCCGAGATCCGTATCGACATCTGCGATTCGCAGAGCTTCGCACATTGTTCCCAGCACAAAGCAACGGCGTTTTCTCCCTCGCGGCTCACGGGATTCCACGTACCGGCGGAAAGGCCCTCGGAAGGCATGGCCCCACAGCACAAGGCCCTCGGCTCCTCCGCCTTGTTGAGGAGGCAGGGGGAGGCAGGAGGAGGCTGGGCTGGACTCGCCGCCGCCTCAAGGCAGCCCGACCCTCTCCTTGGGTTCGCCGTCACTCAGGCGCCGGCCCACGCAGCGGCCATCGCCCCCCGCCCGCCCCGGCACTTCGGCCGCGAAAGCTTTGCACTCACCTTCAAGCCCCCACGGCTGCCAGCCATCCCTCCGAGCTAAAGAGCGGGGCTCAGCCCTCCTTCAAGGAGCCGCGGGGCAGCGGTGAAACGCGGCGCTCCTCGCGGCCTGCCGCCGCCGTGCCTCCATTACGCAAGGGCCGGCGCCCGCCCGCCGAGCGCCTAGGCCGGCGGCGCCCAGCGAGGCCTCCGAGAGCCTCTTCCTTCCCCTCGGCCCGGCGCCGCCACA
>VWZI01021555.1:7348-23807 GCA_013396835.1 Psilopogon haemacephalus
GGTGAGAGGCTGCAGTGGTGGGGTGAGAGGCTGCAGTGGTGAGGTGAGTGAGGTGAGAGGCTGCAGTGGCGAGAGGCTGTGCTTGTCTTCAGTGAGGATCTGGGAAGAGAGTTGGAGAAAGAGTGTCTCCAGGAGCTTTCTAAATAGCTTCATGCTACAGGTCTCCCTGTGATGGATTTGGTCATGTGTCAGGCACCAACATCTCTTTCTGGTGGGTGATGCATTGGTCTCTCTCTCACATCAGCCGATTTCCAGCACTGCAGGGAAGATTCTCCCTGTGCCTCAGTGTGGCTGGGAGTGGGACAGGCAGCTGACTGCTCGCTGCCTGGGGAAGTGTGTGGCTCTGAGCTCTGCTCAAAGGAGATCAGAAACAAAAAGAAGCATCAGTGCGTTTTGTACATACAAAAAAGCCTGATTGTGTAGACATCACAAGAGCTCTGTGCCTGCTTCTTACTTCTGATTAGTCAAAATCAAACAGTGAAGGGAGTTGGATTTCTGTGCCCTATTTCTGACTGGAGTGGGTGATACTGTAGGAGCGTGGTTAGACTCCAGCAGCAACACCCAATTGAGGTGGATAAAGATATTCCACGACCTAATTCAGTGTTTTTGTGGCTGGGCCCCTGCAGGCTCTCGAATATGCTTGGACTGCAGTTTGTATGAAGTATGAAGCTTAAAGTTTGCTACTGGTAACACTTTGGTCACTGATTAAAGAAGCACCTCGATTAGTTCAGTGCATTGCTGGATCAACCTTCTGGGCAAGCATCTTCCTCCTGGGCCGGCTGCCTTCTCTGTTCCAACCAGCATGGGCTGAGGGCCATGATGGGTTTGTGCAGCCTGACCTGTGCAAGGTGATTTCCAGCCAGTGCTATTTAAAAGATTCAAACCTGCCTCCTGCAGGCCTCGTTGGAGCTTTCAAAATGCAAAGTGACCTGAACATTGTTGCCTCTTTTATGGTGGCATAACTGCCGAGGCTGTCAGAGGGAGCACCTGTTACCGTGTAGTGCACCATGCACCTGTGACAGATGCACCAAAACACATTCCCTGGTGCTTACAAACGGGCATCACTTCGTTTTTAGGATGTGCCTGTCCGTGCTGAGGATCAGAAAGGAGAATAAAATGTTGCAGCTAATCACAGAATCCTAGAATCAGTCAGGGTTGGAAAGGGACCACAAGGATCAGCCAGTTCCAACCCCCCTGCCATGCCCAGGGACACCCTACCCTAGAGCAGGCTGCCCACAGCCTCTGCTAGCCTGGCCAAAAACACCTCCAGGGATCTGGCCCCAAACACCTCCCTGATTCTTTTTTTATGATTTGGTTTGGAAAGGATCTCCAAAGCTCATCCATGATCATTGATGCTCAGAGAGCTGCAGCAGCTCTGCTGTGAACACAGCCTGAAAGAGTTGGGGCTGTGCAGGCTGGAGAAGAGGAGGCTCCCAGGGGACCTTCTGGTGGCCTTCCAGGATCTGAAGGGGGCTACAAAAAAACTGGGGAGGGACTTTTGAGGCTATGAGGGAGTGACAGGACTAGGGGCAATGGAGCAAAACTGGAGGTGAGGAGATTGAGACTGGAGGTGAGGAGGAAGTTGTTGAGCATGAGAGTGGTGAGAGGCTGGAATGGGTTGCCCCTGCAGGGAGGTGTTTGGGGCCAGATCCCTGGAGGTGTTTTTGGCCAGGCTGGCAGAGGCTGTGGGCAGCCTGCTCTAGGGTAGGGGGTCCCTGGGCATGGCAGGGGGGTTGGAATTGGCTGATCCTTGTGCTCCCTTCCAACCCTGACTGATTCTATGATCCTGCCCAACCTCCTCTGCAACCAGCAGGGACATCCTCCACTACAGCAGTTGCCCACAGCCCTGTCCAGCCTCACCTTGAGTATCTCCAAATTGATAGCTACATCTCAGTATCTATATCTGTATCTATATTTATATCTACATCTATCTGTCTCTATTGTTCTATCTATCTATCTACCTTGTTGTCTCCAAGTGTGTGCATTTGCATCTGCTGGAGAGAGTAGAGTGGAGAGGTCTAATGGTCTTTACCATGAGAATAATGGAACGTTGGAACAGTTTGCCCAGGGAGGTCATAGAATCTTCAGCAGTTGCAGCACACATAAGCAGATTATGCAAAAATGTAGATTTAAAAAAAAAAATAATTATTAAATACCATTTTAGGGAGAAGAAGCCCTTAATACTCTGGCTAAGGACTCTATAGTCACACCAGATTAGCATTGTTGTACATTAATAATAAGAAATAGCTGGGTCTGATTAGTGTCACTCAAAGTTTTCTGGATGAGGGATATAACTTCTTTGAATTAAACTGCTTGAATAGCAGCTGAGGGCTCCCAGGGAATAGTTGGTATTGAAAAGTTAAGACCTTCACCACTTTTCTAAAGGAAAATCTATTGCCAGTGTAGAAATTACATCCCTTTCACGTAACAGCATGGGGGAAAAAAAAAGGAGCTTCACAGACCATGAAGTGTAATAAAGGCACACCTAAAATTGATTTTCATTTAAGTAGATTAGTTGCACTTCCCCCTAGAACGGGACAAGCACACTCCAATCATCAGCAGCTTTCCCAAGCAGAGCCTTGGGTTTGATGCAGGCACTCATCATTACGTGCACTGAGCCACACTCCAAGCACATGCTTCCCTCAAACCTGCATCTCTACACCTAGGGCCATGGAGGCCAAAGGACTCTCAAAGGAAAAGGAGACAGGACACTTCAGGTTCTCCCATTCTGATGGTGTTTGTAGGCTGATTGGGGTACCTCATCTACTTCTCCTGTCCTGTTAGTGGGAGGGACTGAAAGTAATGTGCTGTCCCAGATTCATAGCAGGTAAGCACCTAAGGCCTTGGGAAGTTTCTTTGGAAGCATAGCACAATGATACAAGCTCCTCAGGCATCTGCTGCAGTATTTGCATGCATCCATCACAGGGGTTTGAGTGGTGTCCAGTGCACAGATGCCTTCTCCATGGCACAAGTGGTTAGAAGCCACAGTGTGGGTTTTTTCATAGAATCATAGAATGGTTTAGGTTGGAAGAGATCTCAAAGATCATCCAGTTCTAACTCCCCTGTGCCATAGGCAGGGACACCTCCCACTAGAACAGGTCACTCAAGCCCTCATCCAGACTGGCCTTGAACCCCTCCAGGGAGGGAGCAGCCACAACCTCCCCGGGCAACCTGTTCCAGTGTCTCACCACCCTCACTGTGAAGAACTTCCTCCTAACATCTCATTTAAATCTCCCCTCTGCCAGTTTGAACCCATTCCCCCTCATCCTGTCATTACAAGACCTTGTGAACAGTCCCTTCCCAGCCCTCCTGCAGCCCCCTTCAGATCCTGCAAGGCCACTCCAAGGTCTCCTGGCAGCCTTCTCTTCTGCAGGCTGCAGAGCCCAAACTCTCTGTGCCTGTGCTCACAGCAGAGCTGCTGCAGCCCTCTCAGCTGCATCTTGGTGGCCTCCTCTGCACTGGCTCCAACCCTTGCATGTGCTGCTTGTGCTGGGGGCTGCAGAGCTGCAGACAGTGCTGCAGGTGGGGTGTGAGGAGAGCAGAGCCAAGGGGCACAATCCCCTCCCTTGCCCTGCTGCCCACAGCTGCTCTTGCTGCAGCCCAGCACACAGTTGCTGTCTGGGCTGCACTCACACTGCAGCCTCATCTGGAGCTTCTCATCCACCCAGACCCCCAGGTCCTGTTCCTCAGAGCTGCTCTCAGCCACTCACCACCCAGCCTGGATTTGTGCTTGGGACACACTTCATAGGGGGTTCTTGGTGGGGGCTTTGAGGCTGAAAAAGTTGCTCTCTGCACTGAAGTGTTTCACGTGAGATATCCTGATTTGGTGGGAAGCTTGACTTGATTTTTTTCCCCTGCTGTTGTGCTGAGCACCTGAGCTCATATATTCTCACTTTGGTTTGTCTGATCTTTTTTTAGCCTGCTTGCATAAGGAAACCTGTATACGTATACTTACTGCTTGTCTTCCTCTGTTCCAAATAACTTGAAACCCTACCTGGAGTAGTGCATCCAGTGCTGGAGCCCCTGGGACAAGAGGGATGTGGAGATGCTGGAGGTGTGCAGAGAAGGGCCCCGAGGATGCTCAGAGGGCTGCAGCAGCTCTGCTGTGAGCACAGCCTGAAAGAGTTGGGGCTGTGCAGGCTGCAGAAGAGGAGGCTCCCAGGGGACCTTCTGGTGGCCTTCCAGCATCTGAAGGGGGCTACAGAAAAGCTGGGGAGGGACTTTTGAGGCTGTGAGGGAGTGAGAGGAGTGGGGGGAATGGAGCAAAGCTGGAGGTGGGGAGATTGAGGCTGGAGGTGAGGAGGAAGTTGTTGAGCATGAGAGTGGTGAGAGGCTGGAATGGGTTGCCCCTGCAGGGAGGTGTTTGGGGCCAGATCCCTGGAGGTGTTTTTGGCCAGGCTGGCAGAGGCTGTGGGCAGCCTGCTCTAGGGTAGGGTGTCCCTGGGCATGGCAGGGGGGTTGGAACTGGCTGATCCTTGTGCTCCCTTCCAACCCTGACGGATTCTGTGATTCTAAAGCTGGTGCCCTCTTTGACAAGGGAGGTGTTACAGGCAGTTAGCTTGTGAGAATGCCTGTCAGGTAGAGGTATGAGTGGCTGGTATGAAAGAGGCTGAAGCTTGTTTATTGAATTTCTAGGAATCAGAAGCAGAGAGAGGTTATGGGATGCACCAGCCACATGGAAAGCTTTGGTTCATGCTTGCTCTTTCTGAAACACAAGGGAGTCCAGCCACAAGAAAGAAATGCAAGAGAAAGCAGAATTTGTTAGATGTGCTGGTCCCAGAACAATTTGTTTCTTTGACTGTTGTGGGTTGTCTGACAAAGGAAACCTATTTTTTAAATTGTGCTCGTTACAAATTCTGTTGTGTCAGTGTCAGAGAGCTGTAAATAACTGTCAGTGTCCTCAGACTGTGGGGAGTGTTCTGTAAGCCTTAAATAGGAGCACTGCCTCGACAAGTCAGCCTGCTTAAGGGAGCAGTCCAAAGATGGAGCATCCTTCCTATAGCAGGCAGCTATATAACATCAGACAATAAGGTTGTCAAGGTAACTTTTAAGACAAGTTTGGGTTTTTTTTTTTTTTCCCAAAAGGAGAATTTGCATATGTCTGTGCTGAGTTACTTGGTTGTCATTCACATGTATCCACACTTCTGCTGTACCTCAGTGTGTCTGTCTATTGGTCCGATTTTCTGTTCTGCTTCACAACTCATTCTGGAAGGAAACACTTGCAGGTCAAACTGGAAGAGAAATAAGTCTGTTTAGATTGTGTTCCCTATTTTTGGTCATTGTCATAATCGTTATTTCAGAGGTTACCTTGGCATTGTCCCTTCCAAGGAACACATGACACTGAGATCTTTACCCTGGCTTCTTGCTGTCACAGATTGGCTCTGGTAGGGGTGCTGAAATGTGGCAGCTCCTGGGTTATAGATTAATCAGCCAGGTTGGAAGAGACCTCTAAACTCATCCAGTCCAACCTAGCACCCAGCCCTAGCCAATCAACCAGATCATGGCACTAAGTGCCCCATCCAGGCTTGGCTTCAACACCTCCAGGGATGGGGACTCCACCACCTCCCTGGGCAGCCCATTCCAATGCCAATCACTCTCTCTGGCAAAAACTTCCTCCTAACATCCAGCCTATACCTTCCCTACACAGCTTGAGACTGTGTCCCCTCATTCTGTTGCTGGATGCCTGAGAGAAGAGCCCAATCTCAGATGGCTACAACTTCCCTTCAGGTAGTTGTAGACAGCAATGAGCTCTGCCCTGAGCCTCCTCTTCTGCAGGCTGCACACCCCCAGCTCCTTCAGCCTCTCCTCTTGGGGCTGTGCTCCAGGCCCCTCCCCAGCCTTGCTGCCCTTCTCTGGACACGTTTCAGCACCTCAGCATCTCTCTTGAGTTGAGGGGCCCTTGCTGTTGCTGAAGCAGCTGCTGACACTCTCACAAGAGAGCCTGCTTTTACAAGATTTGCAGAGCTGCTGCTGCTGCTGCACAGAAAGGAAAGGCTTTGGTGGAGTCTTATGCTCACAAGGCAGGAAGCCCTTTTAGGTGAGGGTGGTACAGCAGCACGTGCAGCACATGCCCTCATCATTAGCCAGCTCTGAATCTCCCCAGCCTTGCTACCAAAGGTTCATGCTCAGTGTGGAGGCTGTGCACGATGCTTTCGGTGACACACAGCTGAGAGGGGAAATACCAACTTAGAAGACAGTGCTGGATGAAAGGAGATGGCAGATTTGTAGTGCTGGAGCCCAGCAACCTACTAATAAAACTCTCTAAATTAAAAAAAAAAAAATTCTCCCTTGTTAAATGGTGTAGTAGGTTAGAACTGGGCTGAGCTGGGGTTAATTCTCCTCTAATGCTGTGTTTTGGGGTGCTGTAGCTGAGCATTGATAAAGCAGCAGTGTTGTGGCTACTGCTAAGCTGAGCACCTAGGCTGGTTTTGGGGTTTTTTTTTCAACATCTCCCCATCCCAAGATGCTGAAAGGACACGGCTGAACCAGGTGATCCAGACTGGCCAAAGAGATATTCCATGCCATATGATGTCGGCTCAGATATAAGAACAAAGTGAAAGAAAAAGTGTGGGGAAGATTCATCCATGGTATCTGTTCTCCAGAAGCAACCATCAAGTGTAGAAAGCCCTGCTGCCCAAGACCAAAACGTTGTCCAGCTGATGGGAAGCAGAGATTCACATCTCTCTCTGCTCCTGCTTTCATGCAGTCTGTTGCTTTTGCTTCTTTTCATTATTGAATTGCTTCTATCTAATAACTGACCTTTGTTGTATTTTCCCCCTCTCCCCTGCCCATTTAAGAGGGGGAGCGATAGAGTAGCTCTGGTGGGCATTTGGCCCCCAGCTGGGGCAAAACCACCCCAAATGGCCCTATTTTGACATTAGTTGAGCCCTTCCTCTAGCTACCCAGAATACAGCCCATGGCAGGGCTCAGCCTCTGATTTTGGGCAGACCCAGGATGCTGTGGCAGACACTGTCCCTCCTGTCCCTAAGAGGAACCCCAACCATCTGGAGGTGAGGAGCTGTTAGTTTTGGAGACACCGTGACAGATGAGGGCAAAGTTGTGGTTTGAAGTTCTCTTGTGGTTCTGTTGAATCCTTGCTGAATGCAGCGAGCAAGTTGCCCGCTCCAAGCTCCGCAGCTTTCCAAGTGTTTTTGCTGTCTCATTCGTCTTTGTTTTCAGACTGCAAAAATGAGGCCCTTTCATATGCTAGCCCCTTTCTGGGGTTGTTCACACTTCCTCTTTGACAGGTCTTTCCCTAGACAGAAACATCTTCAGAGGCTGCTTTTATCCCTGTAATGATGACGATTGTACTTGCTGCGCAAAGAGCTGGAAACAAGAGCGGAGCTCTTCTCCTGTGCGCAAGCAAACAAGATGCTGTCCACAAGAATTTCCCTTGATCACTGGGACACGTTTGCTGTAGGCACGTGGTAAGAACAGGCAGTTTCTCTGTGCTCATGTGTTGGAAGCTGGTTTGGTACCCAGTCAAAGCACAATCAAAAAATGTGATGATGTGGAATCATCTGCCCCACCCCCCACGTTTGAATTGACCCAGACTAGACTCAGCCAGCTGAAAGTTAAGGACTGAAGCTTTATAGTCACAGCTCAGCATAAGATACAAGCAGATATTTACAATATATTGCAGATATTTACAGCTATATGCAGTAAAAGGTAATACAGAAACACCACAGCCCTCCAGGAGATCAGAGTCCCCAAGAGGGGTTCCCAACCACCCTTCCACCTTCCCACCTTCCCCCCACACACCAGTCTTATCCCAGAATCTTCCTTATGTGTAAGGTGAATTAGGAGGATCAGCGAGGGGGGTTAGTAGTACAAATGATTAGTTGGGTTACACAGGTCCAAGTAGAAGGGAAGGAGAGGGAGAGACCAGAAGCCAGAGCCCAGACCAGAGTGACTCTCCTTTATCTATGTTTTTGTCTTTGCTTTAGTACATCTCAGCAAACCTATGAGTGCAGTAGACATCAGCAGTGTTTGCTTTCCGCAGCCTGTAAACTAATTTCTCTTATTAAAATATTCCAATTAGCCTAAAACCACACACACACAAAAAAAAAAAAAAAAAAAGAAATTAAAACCTTTGTGGCAGGGATGTTTCCTTCATACCCTGAATATGCCAAAGAAAATCATGCCCCTGTACTCAGCACTGGTGAGACCACATCTCCAGTACGGTGTCCAGTTTTGGTCAGCACAGTTTAGGAAGGACATTGAGGTGCTGGAGCAGGTGCAGAGAAAGGCAACGAGGCTGGGACCAGGGCTGGAGAACATCACCTATGAGGATTGGCTGAGGGAGTTGGGGTTGGTTAGTCTGGAGAAGAGGAAGCTGAGAGGGGACCTTATTGCCCTCTACAACTACCTAAAAGGAGGTTGCGGTGAGGCTGGTGCTGGTCTCTTCTGCCAAATTACTAATGATAGGACAAGAGAAAATGGCCTCAAGTTGCATCAGGGCAGGTTTAGGTTGGATGTTGGGAGGAAGTTCTTTACTGAGCAGGTGGTCAGGCACTAGAGCAGGCTGCCCAGGGAGGTGGTGGAGTCACCATCCCTGGAGGTGTTTTTGAAAAGAGTGGATGTGGTGCTTGAGGCTATGGTGTGGTGGTGAAGGATGCTGGGATGAAGGTTGAACTGGATGATCCTGGTGCTCCTTTCCAACCATAGTCACTCACAGTGCTTAGATGTTGTGCTGAAGGATTTGGGTTAGTCAAGGACTTGTCAGTGTGAAACTAATGATTGGACTCTATGATCTTGAAGGTCTTTTCCAAGCTAAGAAATTCTGTGATCAACAGTCTAAATGGCCTGTGTTCATACTGGTTTATGTTTCAGGTGTAAGTGGTTTTCCCTTGGTGGTCGTAGTGGCAGGATATTCCAGGAAAGATGACAGTCAGGGCTCCTAATATTATGAATTCCCAGTTCAAGAATAGCTGTAAGTGTTTATTTGATGTGAGAGAGCTAATTGTACAAATCATTACCTCCAGCCTGGCATGCCTCTGCTGTTTATTCTGTGGCAGTAATTAATTCTATAATTAGAAAATATCCTGTTAGATAACTTCTCTGGGAACTCAGCCTATTGTCCAATTCAGGAAGCCTTCGAGTAGCTCAAGTGACTCAGGGATGACCTTGGCAGTTTGAACACTTTTATTAGAAAGGGCTGGTTTGCTTCACTGGGAGATCACTGCTGGGAAAAGTAGCCTTTATGAGTGGGGATAGGAATGAGCCTCTGGATGCTGAGATTTAGAATAGAAGAGAGTAGAGTAGAAGAGAAGAGAAGAGAAGAGAAGAGAAGAGAAGAGAAGAGAAGAGAAGAGAAGAGAAGAGAAGAGAAGAGAATAGGAGTAAAGTAGAATAGAATAGAATAGAATAGAATAGAATAGAATAGAATAGAATAGAATAGAATAGAATAGAATAGAATAGAATAAGCCAGATTGGAAGAGACCTCAAAGCTCATCCAGTCCAACCTAGCAACCAGCCCTAGCCAATGACCCAGACCATGGCACTAAGTGCTCCATCCAGTCCTTTACTGAACACCTCCAGGGATGGGGACTCCACCACCTCCCTGGGCAGCCCATTCCAATGCCAATCTCTCTAGCAACAACTTCCTCCTAACATCCAGCCTATACCTCTCCTGGCACAACTTGAGGCTGTGTCCCTTCTTGTTCTAGAAATCCTCCTTTGGAGGACCCAATCTTTCCAAAGGAACTTGAGGGGGTGCAGCTGCAGGTATGAGTAGGAGGGCACTCAGAAGGACATTAAAGCAGCTTTGCTATCACAAATCCAGCCTATACCTCCCCCACCACAGCATGGATTTGCCCCTGGCCCTGCCCCTCTGCAGAAGGGGAGACCTGAGCTAGCTGTGTGTTTGTATCTGCTTTTGATCCACCAGTGTCTGCCATCCTGTGAGATGTTTGCATGAAATGAGAGCACTTCATAAGATATCACAGCGAACACAGGAAAATCAATAAGCAATCTGCGTGATAATTAATTAGCATGCCAGGATAAATTGCTATTTCTTCCCCTCCTGATTTGGGTCACGGTCACATCTGATTTGAGAAGTTGTCAGTTCTTCAGTTATGGCTTAGGCTTTGGTTTTAGTGTGTGTTTTGCCTTTTCTGTTTGATGTGACCAGAATGAAGGACTGGCAGGTTACAAACGTATGTGTCATGGGAAGGTGAGTTTTGAGCTCAGCACCCAGCAGATTCTCTTGACAAGGAGATTTACTGGATGCTGCTCAAGTGCAAAGGAAGGGTTCATGGAATCCTAGAATCAGTCAGGGTTGGAAGGAACCACAAGGATCAGCCAGTCCCAACCCCCCTGCCATGCCCAGGGACACCCTACCCTAGAGCAGGCTGCCCACAGCCTCTGCCAGCCTGGCCAAAAACACCTCCAGGGATCTGGCCCCAAACCCCTCCCTGCAGGGGCAACCCATTCCAGCCTCTCACCACTCTCGTGCTCAACAACTTCCTCCTCACCTCCAGCCTCAATCTCCCCACCTCCAGTTTTGCTCCATTGCCCCTAGTCCTGTCACTCCCTCATAGCCTCAAATGTCCTTCCTCAGCTTTTCTGTAGCCCCCTTCAGATCTTGGAAGGCCACAAGAAGGTCCCCTGGGAGCCTCCTCTTCTGCAGCCTGCACAGCCCCAACTCTTTCAGGCTGTGCTCACAGCAGAGCTGCTGCAGCCCTCTGAGCATCCTCGGGGCCCTTCTCTGCACACCTCCAGCATCTCCACATCCCTCTTGTCCCAGGGGCTCCAGCACTGGATGCACTACTCCAGGTGGGCTCTCAGCAGAGCACAGCAGAGGGGCACAATCACCTCCCTGGCCCTGCTGCCCACACTGCTCCTGCTGCAGCCCAGCCTCTGCTTGCCTTTCTGCCCTGCAAGTGCACACTGCTGCCTCAGCTTCAGCTTCTCCTCCATCAGCACCCCCATTGCTTACAGACATCACACGGTGTAGGAAGTTGACCAGGGTTTGCAGCTTTGGTATTCTTTGTGCTTATTTCCATTTTACTTTGGAAAATCTACATTTTCTGAATGTAGATTCAGAAGTTACTTACCACAGCCTTGGGAAGACTGCCAAGGTGCTGTGGATCTACAGGGGTGATTCCACAGGCTGTGATGGGTAAGCAATTCCCTGCTTGCTGGTCCCCCAGCCCAGGTTAGTTGCTTTCATCACTCAGGGGTAGAGGATCTCTGCCCTTTCTACTAGCATTGTCCCCTGTGTACCCTGTGTCAGATGCTGTGACTTGACTTGGTTTGTGTATCTCAGTACTCGCTCATCTCCATGGTAGAGGCTGAAGAATCAATACCAGGTCCTTACTGCTGGAAACCTGCTCTAGTTTGCAGGCTTCCAACTCTTCAGTTTTCCCTAGGTCTCAAATGTCAATCCTGGGAAAAAGTCTCTCCAGGCCACATGTTGATGCAGATTCACCAGCCAAAATCCCAGACTACACAGGTAGTTTGATCTGCTTTCAGCTAGGAGCAACATGGGAGTTACTCCTCAGGGTCAGCCTCCAGACTTTATATTGTCTGCTTTGGATGGAAGTCTGGCATCATGAGCATTCCAGAGACCCCTGCTAAGGCAGAGAAACTATTAGCTTATTATCAAGCCTCTGCCATAAATTCCTACCCTGGGTATGCTGTTGCCTTTCTGTAGTCACCCCAAAGTTTCCTTATATGTAATGGATCAGTGATCTCATTTTGTAAGTAAAGCAGGTAGTGAGTGTATTGATTGTGGGCAATTAATAAGGCAGGAATTATAAAACATGTAGTTATTTTATTTCCAAAAAGCCATGTCCACAAACTATATAGAAACTAGTTAAATTTAGGTTCTAATTCAGTTGGGGGAAAAAAAAAATCTTCACAAGGATGCTTACAGGCATTTTAGTAATTTAGGAAAATCAGAATATTGGAAAAAAGTTTAGCCACAAACAGCTTTGCCCCACTTATAAATAGGCAGCCTGGAGGCCTAGGGAAAGTCTGTGCTACTCACAGCAGTGGAGCAGAATTCCCTTGCTCCTTTGTGGCAGTGTTGGAGCTGCTCGATGTCTTGATAACCGTTGAGAAGCTTCCAGGTCTTCCCTGGCTCTAGCAGGTTGCTGGGAAAGAGGCAGATGAGGTGTGATTACTTGAGAACAGGTTTGATCTGAATTGTGTTGCTTCATGTCTAAGAAGTTAGCTGTCATTATTCATTACCTTTAGGCATTATTATCAAAATGCAACCTTAAGAAGTGTCTGATGTTATTGCTGCTCCTAGTTTGAGTCTGTCTTTACTAGTTCATGTGAATAGAATGGAATGGCATGGAATGGAATGGAATAGAATGGAATAGAATAGAATGAGATAGAATGGAATAGAATAGACCGGACTAGAACAGAATGGGATAGAATAGAATAGAATAGAATAGAATAGAATAGAATAGAATAGAATAGAATAGAATAGAATAGAATAGAATAGAATAGAATAGAATAGAATAGAATAGAATAGAATAGAATAGAATAGAATAGGATAGAATGGGATAGAGTGGAATGGAATAGAATAGACCGGAATATAATAGAATGGAGTAGAAGAGAATAGACTGGAATAGAATAGAATACAGTAGAAAATAATAGAAAAGAAAAGAATAGAATAGAATGGAATGGAACAGAATGGGATAGAATAGAATAGAATAGAATAGAATAGAACATAATACAATGGAATAGAATAGAATAGAATAGAATAGAATAGAATAGAATAGAATAGAATAGAATAGAATAGAATAGAATAGACTGGAATATAATAGAATGGAATAGAATAGAATATAATCAAATAGAATAGAATAGACTGGAATATAATAGAATGGAATGGAATAGAATATAATCAAATCGAATAGAATAGACTGGAATAGAATAGAATGGAATAGAATAGAATAGAATAGAATAGAATAGAATAGAATAGAATAGAATAGAATAGAATAGAATAGAATAGAATAGAATAGAATAGAATAGAATAGACTGGAATATAATAGAATGAAGTAGAATAGAATAGACTGGAATAGAATAGAATGGAATATAATAATAATATAAGACCTCCAACATGATATATGACAGGCATCCTTGTGGTATTTAACCACCTGTGTTTTAGGTGTACCAAAGTATGAGCAATGCGTGAGGAGGAGAGGTCTGATGTCTTCCTTTGTAATCCGTGGCGTCAGAAGGGGCAGCTCTGCATGCAATAAGCATTCTGAAAGACTGCTAAACACATTTAGTGCTTTCTGACTGCATCAAGGTAGGTTTGCAGCACTGAGTTCAAAATCGGCAGTTTTCCTTGCACCACTCCAAATGAAACTTTTGAAGGAAGCCCAGTGGGAAGTGTCCTTCATCAGAAGGTGGCCATCAGAATAAGCATAGAATCATAGGAAGGTTTCTACGATCTGAAGAGAAAGCAGAGTATTCTAGCACGGCTGTGTTCAGGGAGAAGAAGCTTCAGGCCACTGCTACCCTTAGAAGCAAGCTGAAGTTTGGCCCTCAGCGCCTAGTGGAGGCAGTGGCTTCTTACTCAACGTCAGTCTGTTATGTCTGTCAGCATTTTCAGGAGCTGTCAGCAGAGTCCCATGCTGCCTACTGAAACCCAGCTAAGCTGCTGCTCCCTTTGTAAGGACTTGTTTGGGTTTAATTCTCAGAGCCTGCCACAAAGCATATTGGCACAGCTGACTGAGTGTCAAGATGAAGGTAGTCTCCTTCTCCTTCTCTGAAGACTCTTGGAACCCACCTGGATGAGTTCCTGTGTGGCCTGGCCTAGCTGATCCTGCTTCGGCAATGAGGTAGGACTCTCTGGAGGTCCCTTCCAAAACCTACACATTTTGTGATTCTGTGAATGTCTTCTCTGGCCAAGAGGGCCAATGGGATCCTGGGGTGCTTTAGAAGAGTGTATCCAGCACATGAAGGGAGGTTCTCCTCCCCTTTTACTCTGCCCTGCTGAGACCTCATCTGGAGCACTGCCTTCAGTTCTGGGCTCACCAGTTTAAGAAGGACAGGGATCTGCTGGAGACAGTCCAGGGGAGGGCTACGAGGATGCTGAGGGGACTGCAGCACTGCCTGGGGAGGAGAGGCTGAGGGACCTGGGGCCGCTTAGTCTGCAGAAGAGAAGCCTGAGAGGGGATTGGATCAATGTTTATAAATCTCTGAGGGCTGGGGGTCAGGATGGGGAGGACAGGCTCTGCTCACTGCTCCCTGGGCTAGGCCAAGGAGCAATGGATGGAAGCTGCAGCACAGGAGGTTGCAGCTTGACCCAAGCAGCAACTTCTTGCCTGTGTGGGTCCCAGAGCAGAGAGGTTGTGGAGTCTCCTTGTCTGGAGCCTTTGCAGGGCTGTCTGGATGTGTTGCTGTGTGCCCTGAGCTAGACTGGATGGTCCTTCTCTGTCAGGGGGGTTGGACTGGATGATCTCCTTGGGTCCCTTCCAACCCCTGACATCCTGTGAGGCTGTGGTTTTGTGGAGTCAGATTTTCTCTAGTTCCTGTGTGAATTTTATTTTATTTTTTTTTCAAGAGCAAGAGTCTGAGGTTTATTTATAAAGCAGCTTTTGCTGCAAGTTTCTTACCCAGCTAGATAGATTTTGGTTTTTAAGCAAATTGTATTTGGCAGAGGTTGGCTGGAAGGCATCAGCTCAAATGTGATGTAACTTTTACTTTAGAACGAAGCCAAGGAACTGCTCAGTACCTCATGGTAAGAAACAGGAGGCGAAAGATCTTAATAAAAGTGAAGTGAAAAATTGTGGTGTAAGGCACTACCATATGCTAGCTTCAGTGATTGGAAAGAAATACAGAAAACTTCTTGTTTTCCCAAGCAGTGATGGACTAATTATCCTCCAGCTGTCAATAGTTCAGGGTGAGTGAAGGGATTTAAGCAGGAGCTGAAAACTGGAAGTAGTCCAGAGCGAGGGAAGCACACATGGGTAATGAGCCTCCTGCCCTCAACTCTGCCTGCTGTGGAGAAAAAACGATTTTAGCTTCAGGCTCTGTGTTCCCAACACAGTAATAAAAGTAATGGATGTTGGGTAGCTCCTTAACTTCACAACATCTCCAACAATTGAATTATTCACTTTAAATCGTGGTAGGTACTTAGGAAAATGAACTTGGAGGGCTTTGAACTCAGATATAGTTGTACTGAAGTTGGGGTGCTCTTAGTTGGGCTGAGCCAGCAGTCCTGAGAGACCTCTGGAATGTTCTTCTTCCACCTTGGCTTTCCAACCTTTCCAGGCATAAGTGTCCACCTGAGATTGTGCTCCTAACACCTCACATCCAACACTTAACTCATTGCAGAATGGCAGGGGCTGCAACAGACCCCCAAAGATCATCTAGTCCAACCCCCACCAGCAATCATATCAGCTTACTCTTCCTGGGTTTGGTTTGGATTTCCAGCATTACAGACTGCATCAAAACCTGAAACCTGAGTGTTACCTCCAACAGTCTTCCTTACTGACAGGAGCTATCATGAGTTCATAGAATCATTACAGAATGGTTTAGGCTGGAAGGGAGCTCAAAGCTCAGCCAGTTCCAACCCCCCTGTGCCATAGGCAGGGACACCTCCCACTAGAACAGGTCCCTCAAGGCCTCATCCAGCCTGGTCATGAACACCTCCCGGGAGGTTGTGGAGCACAGAATCACTCAATGTGATCTTTGATCACATTGAGTGATTCTGTGCTCCACAGCCTCTGTGGGCATCCTGTGCCAGTGTCTCACCACCCTCACTGCAAACAGCTTCGTCCTAACATCCACTTTCAGTCTCCCCTCTGCCACATTAAACCCATTCCTCCTCCTCCTGTCATTACCAGACCTTGTCAATAGTCCCTTCCCAGCCCTCCTCCCCTTCAGATCCTGGAAGGCTACTCTAAGGTCTTCTGGCAGCCTTCTCTTCTCCAGGCTGCAGAGCCTCAACTCTCTCAGCCTGTTCTCATAGCAGAGCTGCTGCAGCCCTCTCAGCATCTTGGTGGCCTCTTCTGCACTGGCTCCAACAGTTCCATGTCCTTCTTGTATTGGAGGCTCTAGAGCTGCACACAGTGCTGTAGTTTTGTTACAGAAGTGTTTTCTTTGTGATCTTTTCATGATAATGTGCGGAGGAAGTTCTTCACCATGAGAGTGGTGAGGCCCTGGAATGGGTTGCCCAAGGCAAGGCAAGGATGGTCCTGCTGTGGCAGGGGGGTTGGACTCAAGGATCTCTTTGAATCCCTTCCAACCCCTGATGTCCTGTGAGCCTGTATTTGGAGTAGGCTGTTGCTTTAACTTGATACTTCCTGTTCCCTACAGAGACTGGACTAAAATCCAGAAATTATTTTTTTATCCTAAAAACTCTCCAAAAGAAAATGCCTTTTTTTTTTTTTTCTTTTTTTCTTTTCTTTTGAGAAACTTCATCTGGAAATACTTTTATCTGTTGTAGTGGGTTTGCAGTGACCTGCCCCCCCACCTTTTGAAACCCCCGGCTAAA